>CM035433.1:110593305-110645805 GCA_020310875.1 Ceratopteris richardii
GAGGGGTGATGGTTGGTACAGAGAGCATCAGTGTACCCCTCATATGTTGTAATGTTTATTATAAGAGTTTCCTTCATGAAAGTTTTAAGTTATCCCTTTTTAGACTACAAGTAGAAGAGAATTAATATCTCCATTGCCATTCACTTTCGATGCATTTTGTTGATTCACAATCATGAATATGCATATTCCTTTAGGAGTGTTTGGAATCCCAATTACCTCCCTCGTACTCAGATGCAACCAAAAGCAGCCCTTGCCCATAAGCACCTGTAGAACCCTCTATAAGGTGCATACACCTGTTATATGGCCACTCTAAGAGAATAAGAATAACCTAGTGGTTCTATGCTAGAGCCCTATTGATATATTTAGGTAGTGATGTGTATGAGCACACTAGGACCGCCAGGGCACTTTTTTCCCTCTTTAGGAGGTTTTTTCCCCCGGCTTGTATATACGCCTATTGCCCTAATGGGTTATTTATCTTTGTACATTCTCTAGTAATACATTCAGTATTGTGTGTTTGGGCTCCAAGCTTCTTCTTCTTCCTTGTGCTGTTCGCGTGCTTCCGAAGACGTCTAACTCCAACAATTGGTATCAGAGCAGGTCGTCGCTTCATCTAGGGTGTCGTCGACACTCCTCCGTTTGCAGTCTCAGAATTGCACGAATTTTGGTGAGCATACTCAACCTGTTTCCCAGATCAAAAAAGCTTCGGTATGTGGTGCCAAATTCGCTATCTGAGCTTGTTTCGGCCTCCGAACGCACTATCGTAGTGCTTGTGCAGGCTATTTCATCTTTTTGTGCCAAAGATATATACTAGTTTCTGTTCGCCAATTTAAGCGTCTCGAAGTGTGCTATAGGTCTAGCAGAATTTGTCTGGGAAATTCCGTTCAACTTTTTGAGATATAGTCAATTTTCTGCATCAAGGTATTTTAGTCATCGGCCATGGCTAAAAATGATGTATTCTGTATGTTGTCTGTTGAGGATAAGTTGGATGGTACCAACTACCCATTATGGGCTTATATGATGCGATATGTATTGGTTGCAAAAGGATTGTGGAACATTGTGCAGGGTGTTGAAAGATGTCCTGTTACACCTATAACGACAGGTACTACAAATACAGGTGCTCGAGCTGATGAAGATGGTGTCGAAGATGATATTCCACAGATTCCTGTTCGTGCTCCTGTTTCTGCCGCACCTATTGTAGAGCACATTCGCTGGGATGGCAGAGATGCCCAAGCACATGCATTGATAGCTTTGTCTGTGAAACGTGCCATTATTCCTCACATTCGCTCTTGCAGAACAGCTAAGGATGCTTGGATACATTTACCACATTGTACCAAGCTAGGAATGAGGCTTGTGTTGCTTACCTCTGAAAACACTTGGAGAGTGAGCACATGAATGAAGGTGATTCTATGGACAGTTTCCTAACAAAGATCAAAGACTTGAAGGAACAGTTCATTTCTACTGATGAGGTTATACCAGATAGCTCACTTGTGCAAACCCTTCTGAATGGTCTTCGTAACTCATATCAGAGTTTTGCTTCTACTCTTTGGTTGATGATGAAAGGCAATCCAAATGCCTTATCATTTGAGGAGTTTGCAAGAGAACAAGGATTACGACCACCACATGCTTGAGAGATGACTCTCCTCCCAACCAAATGCCTCTATATATAGCTCTCTCCAAGGGGCTGCCTTCTTGGGCAGGTGAATGCTAATCATCCAAGTGTTAGCCATGTAACTACATGTGCGCCAAGTGTCCAGTGGATGCTTCTAGAAGGTTCTAGAGCTCTTTGGGCAAAATACTCTTCCCATGTACCTCATGGGGATTGAACCCAAGACCTCGTCCTTCACACCCTTGAGTCTTAACCATTAGGCTAAGTGGATTACTTGGTTACAAGAGTAAATGACGTACCAGTAAGTCTAGACTCGAGATCTTTGGCCACACAAACGAATGACCAAACGGAATCCGATTTCAGATCTGTCTGAACCAATCGGATCCCTAGATCACCAACTTACTTTATTACATTCTTCCCCCCTTGGAAAATATTTTCGTCCTCGAAAATTAGAGCTATATATACTGTAGGCAACCCCCGAGCCTCATGTTCTAAAACTGGAAGAACATGGTCATGTTCTAGAACTAGAAGAACATGTCTCATCTCTGTGGTGGCATCCCTGCCCAAATGATTCAAAACACTATCCAGGTTTGCACTTTGATGAACGGGACAAAGTACAAACTAGTGAAGAATAATAAGGGTGGATCTAATGACATCCCTGGCTAATTCACAGTTTCTGGATGTGCGATCTACGCACAAACATGTGAACTAGGTGGATTCAAATTACTAGTCCATTTCTAGGCATAACTCGTGCATGGGCTTAGTAACGAAGGTGGGATTCTTATCCCTCGCAAGACTTTGAGAATTCTTGATTCACTTGAATTTGTTTTGGAGAACTTGAAGTTTGGTTGTCCCATACATCTAACTTTAGATGTCTGTACAATGGTTTACTTTTATCTAACAGTTACTTGATTTTTTCACCCGACTAGCGGACTACTTTGTCCCAATGAGTTGAAAAATTCCTATGTAAACTGTAGGAGAAAGTTTACCATTTCGGTGGAATCAACCATACTAACTTCACCAATTCAAATTCAAAATGAAAATTGTCCAACTTAGGACACTTTTCTCAAAGACTTTTAACTGAAAGTTCTTGGGAATTGTCAATCTGATGAGCAATTCCTAACTTCCCTATTCTAGAGTATACTGGACTCCAGGAAATCATTTATGCTATAACTTGAAGCAAACTCAAATGAATAAGTCCACTTAGACTTATCATCTTTTGAAGATTGAAAAGGTTTTTGTACATAACATCTATCTAGGATGTAGTTAGTTATTTTATTCTAACCGGCTAACCCTGGTCTTTTGCAAAAGAAATCAGATACCATATCTGAGTCAATTCCAAAAGATTTGGAAAGCGGAAAGAAATAACTAAAACTCTGTACAACCAATTCAAACTTTGAACATACATAAACTTGGTATGAGTCAAAGGCTAGATGACTCAGGACTTTAATTTTCCAAAGATCTATTTCAACAAGATATTGAAGCATTGTCTTTATCTTTAAGAGAAATAAGCTGGATTCTCAAAACGATACAAAGAAAACCAAAAACATCATCCAACCACAGGATACTAGTGTGGCAATTACCATCAGTGTGTCGACCCACTGAGGTTCGTTTGATGAGTTTTTTACTTTAATAATGCTTCACTTGAGACTAAGTTCAGGTCACATTCAATCTTTTTGACTCCTAATCGTGAATGCAATTCTCGTGCATTTCTTTGAGTCAAAAGAGTGAATTTACCAAGTTATACTAGAAACTTGATACTTGACTTAGTCAATTGAATCTTTAGTTGAAAAGATCAACTCAAAGTCAAAGTCCAACTTCTTTCAGAAATTTATCAAATATTTCTGATCAATAACACTTAAGCTTGAAGTGTTCTAAGAGATCTTGGAAGTTCCTTACTTCATATCTTCAGTTTCCTTGATCTTGAAGTCGTCTTGAAGTATCGTAAGATACTACTTTCATCCTTTACGAATTAAACTTTTCTTGAAGTCTTAATTCCCTTGAGGATGAAACCTAACTTCAAAATCCAAACTAGGACTAAAAGATAATCATCATCTCACGGTCCGATGTCCCATACCATCTTTCCTACATCAATCTGAGTATAAAATCTGGTGTCCCATACCACCCTATTTTATACTCACATTGACGTGTGAGTGAATTTCATCCTAAAGTCTATAACATCTCTTGATAGAGAACCTTCTAGCTTTAATTCTTGACAAGAATTTTGCAATTTCAGGCACTATCTCTATCTTGACATTCTAGGTTTTAATCCCTTGACATGATCGTTTCACGATCTTGTACTTTAACCTTGGGAACTTTTGAAAACCTTTAATAGAATATCTCCTATCTTTTTTGCTAGGGTTTTCAAATGAAAACCAATCAGAATTCCAAGTACTTGAATTTTCTCGAATTCAAGTTCAATTGGTTTATCCTTGACCAATTTCGTAGTGACAAGAGCTTTTAGCTTCTTGTCTTTAGATTCCTTTCTACTAATGCTTTTAGGTACCTATCCTGGCCAGGAATTTTATAGGAATCTGTCTACTGCATAAGTCTGAGCATCCGCTCATGCTTTCTGGATTTGTACCAAAAATCCCTTTAAGGATAGGAAAACACTTATGTTTTACCTTCCACAGACTTAAGTACCGTTTTCACGGTTGCAGACTACATTCTTGGAATTTCTTTACTCTGTTCAGACTTGGAACCACTTACTCTTTTTCAGAGTTTTCCATCGAATAAATGGAACCTGAGTGAATAATTCCCAAAAGGAATTTTATTGCCAATACTTGGGCAGTCTATAAAGTAGTTCTAATCGCATATTACTTGGACAATCATGGCCAAGATTGATCAAGTCTGGTTGATCTTGCGATAAAAATAAAGACTTATAGTCTTTATCTTTAAGATCTCTTTAAACTATCTTTAAGCTTCTTTGCTTACCTGCAGGATTTTTAGAGATCTTTCTCAAGTCCAAGCATACACTTATGCCTCTCAGATTCCAAAGCTAAGAATCTTTGATATACCTTTAGGTTATATCACAAATAGGACTTGAAATACCACTTCTAGTGGTTTGGGATGTCCGGGAACTACTTACTTATTGTTTGAAGAGTATGAAGAATTTCATTCTCAATACTTGAAAGAATGCCATTCTTCAAAGACTTGAGATTCCTTCTAAGGAATCAAATAACTTGAGCAAATGATTCATCTTGGAATCTTTTGCAATATTAAAAGAACATTTGAAAGAAATTCTTTCAAATAATATCCAAAAAATTTACTGATTCAATTGTATTCATTTCTTGAGTATCAAAGTAGAGGCTAAATATCACCTTTTGGATATGGTTTCCCATGCCACTATGAAAGTTTATGCTTGAACTTTCTTTTATGTGATATCAACTTCTATTCTTGAGTTTGATACAAAACTCATTATTATTGGTCAATCTTCAGATGTTACTAGAGTCCTTTAAACATATTTCACCAATCAAAATTATGTTTAAAGTCCAAGCATCTATTGATGATTGATCCAATAGTAATGTTACTATGAACACAACTTTGAACTTTATAACTTGTTTAGGAGAAGTTCATGGATTTAAGATCCATTTCTTGGAACTTTCTACTCCTAAATGAAAAGTTCACACTTGCTTCAAGTCTTTAGGAACTTATATTATTTCCTAAAGACTGCTTAGCTAGTTGCATCATTTACTAGAGATGCAACTATGGAACCTAACATCCTTTTATTGACGTCAAGGATCAATTGATGTTGAGGTTTAACCTTTGATTTCCATCACCCCTTGATGAAATCAAATGAAAATTTATAAAAGATTGGTACCTTTATATCTTGGCAAAACATTTATATCCTAAAGAGGTTTTGCCTTCATCATTCCTTGGACCTATCATATAATGAATTTAGGTGTATTTTGGGAAGAGTTCATGAATCAATTAAGATCCTCCACTTGGAACATCTACCTTCCCAAAAATAAATTCATCTTAAACATGGTAGGAGAATGATCTCACATGAAATAGAAGGCTTGACTATTTCATATCTCAATTCCAAAAAGTTACTTACCGAGGTTTCATCATGAGATACAAATCTTGAAACCACAAAGAAACTTCTTTAAACTTTGGAAATCTTCTAAATAGAAGAGTACTCAAGGAACTTGGAAATATAGTTGACGTTCTCATCCAACCTTGGGATGCTTGAGAAGTTACATAAAGTATGTAACTAATCAAGTAAAGCTTATCCGTATGACTTTCTAAGTATCATCATACATCATAAAAGAGTTTGCAAGTAATTAAATTTTCTTGGTTATCAAGAAAATTTATTACTTAACTTTCTCCTAGTGCTTACTTATACCTAGCAAGACATCTATCATTATCATTAAGTATTTTTCTTTGATAGCGGGGTATCGACTTGGGAAGAAATCGACTAATTACTTGAGTTGCAAACTAGAACTAGTATGTCTTTGCAACTAACTAGTCCTTGGTCTTCCCTAATGTCAAACTGCGAGCTTTATAAAGTAAGCTAAATACTAAGAGAGTACATTCTCATATCTACTTGCAAACAGCATTCCATTCTATCATGCAAATGCATGTATCTACATGCAAAAGCATATGCTCACATGCGTATGCATGCATGTTCTTTGCATGCCCAAAAAAATAATACAACAATCATGCATGAGCTTGATGCATGATTTTTTCCTTGTACTAAGAATGTATATCATGCAATCCTAATGCATGTATATCCTTTCCTTTGTCCTAATGCACTATGATATAAAAAACATACCTTTGAGGTGCAATAGAAAATTTACTCAATGGAAAGGAAATCTGTATTTAAACTACCAAAATACATTCTTTGATGCACAAGGATCTTTTTGAAATCAAGTCTTTCCTTAATGCAAACTAATGCTTGAAATAAGAAATGGATTGTTTTCATTATCCTAATCTAGACTTAATCGATTGAAATCTTGGCTATTTCAATGTGCATCTAGGATTAAGTGCAGAATAATGAAAACAAAATAAATCAAGCATTAAGGCCAAGCAAAAACTGGAAAATACTTAGCTCCACATAGAGCTACGTCCTTCCCTTGATCCTTTGGAAGAGTGATTCATCCTCTTGATCCTTGCCAGGAGCTATTCACCATTCTTGAAGCTTCCTCATCAAGAAATAGTCTTGGATGACTTGGTCCGTCGAGATCGACTAACTTAGGCCTCCGGACCTTCACTCCACAGCTCCACTTCCTTCAAGCTTTGCTCAATCTTTGATTCTCCTTGTTTGTTTCTTTGGCTAAAAGCAAAATAATCCTCTGGTTCTAGGCTGCAAGAACTGATTTGGGTCTTTGGATGGATGAGAGGATTTAACTTCTTGGATGGATAAAAGAAGTTGTACTTCAGCTCTGATTACTACTTTAGCAGACTTTGTTCTGCAGTAGCCAGGTAAATCAAGGTGGGCGCGTGGCTACGTCGCTGATCTTCCAATGAAGCAATCTGAGATTGATCCCCGACGGCAACAGCGTGCGAAAACTCCTTTTGGTCTTGGCTAGAGCTTGATGAAGAATTTACAGCGCCAATCTTTAGCAGATAAAGATAATCTGCAGCTTCCTGGACGTGATCCCGCCGTGGGCGCCTTGGATAAGCAATCGCAGTCCTATTGGGGGGGCGAGGGATCGATTCCTGCCGGCAGCACACAGAGAATATGCTTCCTCTCAAGCTAAGCTAAGAGGCGATTTCGGCGGTGCACGCAGATGAATCAATCGCATAAAGGAGAGCGACTAAAGGAGCAAGATGATGAGAGCTATGGAGAGGGTGGCTCTGATACCAATACAAGAGAACAAGGATTACGACCACCACATGCTTGAGAGATGACTCTCCTCCCAACCAAATGCCTCTATACATAGCTCTCTCCAAGGGACTGCCTTCTTGGGCAGGTGAATGCTAATCATCCAAGTGTCAGCCATGTAACTACATGTGCACCAAGTGTCCAGTGGATGCTTCTAGAAGGTTCTAGAGCTCTTTGGGCAAAATACTCTTCCCATGTACCTCATGGGGATTGAACCCAAGACCTCGTCCTTCACACCCTTGAGTCTTAACCATTAGGTTAAGTGGATTACTTGGTTACAAGAGTAAATGACCTACCAGTAAGTCTAGACTCGAGATCTTTGGCCACACAAACGAATGACCAAACGAAATCCGATTTCAGATCTGTCTGAACCAATCGGATCCCTAGATCACCAACTTACTTTATTATAGAGTTAGTCTCTATTCTGTTGTAGGAAGATCAGTCCAGGCAAAACAGGTCCATTATGCGAGTTGCAGATCAAGCTTTCCTGGCTAGTCAGAAGGGCAAAGGAAAATGGAGCTCTTCAACTAGTAAGCAGAAATCTGCTAATTCTGCATATTCGAAGAACGAAGAGAAAGATGAGAAGAAATCAGAAAAGCAGAAATTGTTTTGTAAGTACTGTAAAGGGAATGATCATATCATAAAGAACTATCCAAAACTGGTTGCTAAAGAGGCAAAGAAGAAAGAGGCTAGAATGGTTGTTGCAGAGGCCTCTACACCAAAAACAGAGTCTGCAAATCTTGTGCAGGAAGAAGAATGGGCGTTTACTACTGTCTGTAGGTTTGACCCATCTTCTCATGAGCAGTGCATGTCTGTAGTAGACTCGGATGTTTGGTATTTTGACAGTGGGGCGACCAAACATATTACCTCGCAGTGCAGTTTCTTCTCTTCACTCGAGCCTGCCCCTACAAGGAATACTATTACATGTGCCAAAAAATTCTCTTATCTTGTTATGGGAGTTGGTAAGATCATTTTGACCACTGCTGATGGTAGTTCTTTCACTTTGTCAGATGCTTTATTTGTGCCAGGGATCAAAAAGAACCTGTTATCAGTTTCTACATTAGCCAAGATTGTCTTGGTTGTGAAATTTGTTGATCACATGTGTACAGTTCATGACCTGTCAAATGGCGATGTGATTAATGCTTCTGGCATTTTATGTCATGGGTTGTATAAGCTCATAGACTATGAAAGATCTCAAAATGATTTGGCATGTGCAGTAAATGATTCTCAGGCTATGTCAAATGCAAAGCTTTGGCATGCACGCTTTGGTCATCTGAATTTTGCTAGTTTGCTACGCCTGTAGAAATCTGAAATGGTGTCCTCTTTGCCCAAACTTAAGGCACCTGGAAAACATGTTTGTGAAGGTTGTATTTTGAGAAAAATGCAGCGTTCCTCCTTTCCAAAAGATGGTTCAGTTTGGGCTACACAGAAATTGCAGCTTGTACATAGTGATGTGTGTGGTCCTATGCAGAAACCCTCTTTTGGAAATTACCTTTACTTCGTGACTTTCATTGATGATTTTTTCAGGCATGCATCGGTATATCCACTCAAAGAAAAGTACGAAGTGTTCATGTGCTTTAAACATGCATGGGTATATCCACTCAAAGAAAAGTACGAAGTGTTCATGTTCATTGATGATTTTTTCAGGCATGCATGGGTATATCCACTCAAAGAAAAGTACGAAGTGTTCATGTGCTAAAAATCTGTCAGCATGTAAAATGGGCACCCTCCGTTCTGATCGAGGGGGGGAATATATGTCTTCTGATTTTAATGCATTTTTGGCTGAATGTGGGATAAAACACCAGTGTACAGTGCCGTATACACCTCAATAGAATGGAGTTGATGAACGAAAGAATAGGTCTCTCATGGAGATGGCGAGGTGTACGGTCAAGAGTCAGGCTTTACCTCATAGTTTTTGGCTTGAGGCTGTCATGTGTGCAGCATATGTACTGAACAAGTGTCCCACTAAAGCACTGCAGTCTATCATGCCATATGAGGCTTGGCATGACCGCAAGCCATCTGTTGCTCATCTGCGTGTTTTTGGTTGTTTCGAATACGCACTAGTGCCTGAACAACATCGTAGAAAAGTGGATGATAAGGAAGTAAAATGTATTTTTGTTGGGTACAGTTTTGAAATTAAAGGCTATTGTCTGTATCATCCACAGACTAAACGCATTCTGGTTAACCATGATGTTGTCTTTGTGGAAGATGATATTCAGCCATTGCTTTCATGTACTAAGGAGACATCTGTTAGCTCTAAAGACATGTATGATACTTTGATGCCTCTTTTTACAAGTGGACAGTCTAGTGCTGTTCCTAATGAGGCAACTTCTCAGCCATTGCAGGTTTCATATGATGATGCAGATCATTCCATTTCTGATGGAGATTTACATGATGCACTTGTTGATGAGAGAGACGATATTGAGCAGGCAAAAACTATGCCAAAATGGCTAGTGCAGACTTTGTGTGACAGCAAATTAGATGCACCTTTGTCATATCGTACTCCTTCAGGCTCTCATAGTGCCTCCTTTGCATTAGATTGCTATGCTATGGCTGTGTCTAGTCTCTGTGATGCGAATGAGCCTGTTTCTTTTGATGAAGCACAGAATTCAGAAAATTGGATGGCTGCTATGCAATTTGAATATGATGTTATAATGAAGAATGGTACATGGTGTTTATGTGACTTGCCTCCTGGAAAGAAGGCCATTGGCACTAAGTGGGTATACAAGCTGAAGCGTAAACCTGATGTACAGTTGACAGGTATAAGGCTAGGCTTATTGCAAAGGGTTATGCGCAGGAAAGAGGCATTGATTTTGATAAGACCTTTGCACCTACATGCCGTATGACTACTGTTCGCAGCATTTGTGCACTTGCAGCCCATCATGGTTGGAATGTACATCAATTCGACATTAAAACAACATTTTTGAATGGTGACTTTCATGAAGAAGTGTATGTTTTTCAGCCCCGTGGCTTTGTGCAGAAAGGGCATGAAAACCAGGTGTGCAGGTTAAAGAAGGCATTATATGGTTTAAAGCAAGCACCACGTGCTTGGTATGAGAAGATACATGCCTATCTGGTTGCACATGGTTTTGAGAACAGTCCAACTGAAAGCACCTTATAGGTTAAGCGTCCTAATGATGTGCTTCTGATCATTGTTGTCTATGTTGATGACATGCTGCTCACTGGTCCTATTGAGAAGCATATTGCTGATTTCAAGCCTGATTTGCATGCCTCATTTGAGATGTCTGATTTGGGGCATTTGCATCACTATTTGGGCATTCAATTTATGCAAGTTGATGGTGGAATGGCTTTGTTTCAAACAAAATATATTGACACATTATTGCAGTGTTTTGGCCTTGAAGATTGTAAGCCTATTGCCACTCCTATGGAGATAGGTTTACGATTGAGTCTTCATGATGTTGGAGATGCATTTGATGTTGTTCTCTATCAGCAGGCTGTTGGATGCTTGATTTACTTATGCATTACTTGGCCAAATATCCAGTTTGCTGTCTCAGAGATGAGCAGGTTTATGCATTGCCCAGGAGTCACGCATTGGAAGGCGGTTAAGCGCATCTTTCGCTACTTGAGTGGTACTCTGCTACTTGGGTTGTTTTGTCCCAAGGGGGGGATCACTAGCGCCAGATTTGCATGCTTTTTCTTACTCAAATTAGGCCGGTTGCTATGACACTCATGTGTCCACCAATGGTTTTTGCTTCATGCTTGGTAGCTCATGTATATCTTGGTTGAGCAAGAAGCAGCCTACTGTGGCCACTTCTAGTTGTGAGGCTAAGTATAGGGTAGCTTTCACAACGACTGTTGAGTGTGTATGGCTCAGACGCCTTATGGCTGATTTTGGTGTTGGCCAGTCTTCTGCCACCACCATCTTCACTGACAGTCAGAGCGCATTGGCAGTTATGAGGAACCCTCTGTTCCATGCTCGCACTAAGCACATTGAGGTGCATTATCACTATGTCAGGGAGAGGTTCTCTGTTGGGGAGATCAGCTTGGCATATGTGCCCATGCAGGAGAACATTGCAGACCTTTTCACAAAGGCTCTGCCTAGGGAGAAATTTGAAGCTTTCCGCAAAGCTTTGGGCTTACTTCCTTTTGTGGAGTGATTTCCACATAGCTTGGCACTTCCTTATACATGAGTGGGAGCTCCTTGTTCACCGCATCACTCGCAAGGGGAATTTGTTGATATATTTAGGTAGTGATGTGTGTGAACACACTAGGACGGCCGGGACACTTTTTTCCCTCTTTAGGAGGTTTTTCCCCTGGCTTGTATATACGCCTACTGCCCTAATGTGCTATTTATCTTTGTACGTTCTCTAGTAATACATTCAGTATTGTGTGTTTGGGCTCCAAGCTTCTTCTTCTTCCTTGTGCTGTTCACGTGTTTCCGCAGACGTCTAACTCCAACAAGCCCAGGCATATAGAGGAATGGTGAGCCATTAAGACTCAAATACATTGAAAATGTCACAAATTGCAAATGAGAATGATTCAATGAGCCTATCAATTGTGGCTACTTGTTGAGTTTGATATCCACCACTTTTTGCATATCCTTCCACTAAAGCATTTCCATTTGGACAAGTGATTTGGATGCATGGTTCCTCTTCTTGAGCAGCTACAACCTGAATAACAATTGGAAATAACTTTGGAGGAATATTCCAGATATCATGCATCTGGGTACCTCATCAAACACTAACCACCATCTCATCACTTGAAAAGGAAATCAAGATCTTTGATGAGGGGGTTCATGAAAACATTTATTAGTTTCCTTAGGCTCTACTCTCCCCATCCCTTTCCTCGACCAACCTCCTCAACCGTTCTCCTCATCTTTCCCTCTCCTCTCTCAACCCTTATCCTCTCCCCCTTCCCTCCATCTTTCTCTTTGAATCAATCCATTTGAATATATAGGGATCAAAATTTTGTAAATATCTAGAGCTTCATGAATCCGTAGTCTATATATCACTCTATGAATCAATTGACGTATAATAGGTTCTCTCACTGGATCCTAGAGCACTCCCTATGATAGAGATGTTTCTAAGCAAGCCTAAGCATATCATTCATCTCTTCTAAGGATAAATTTGTAGCTTGTACTCTTTCATGCTACAATGCTATTGCATAACGATCTCTTGGTTGAGATCTTATATGAGCTTAAATGGATTATGCTAGTACAACGTTACTAAAATCAATATATTCAAAATCTGTAATGGGTTAGTACTCCTTTCCAAGTGATTTATCATTCATTCACATATGTCCATACCTTATTCTGAAGGATTGGATTAACCCTTTTAGTTTGCCCATCCATCTGTGGATGCTTGGCCATAATCATGTTAAGTTTAGTTCCCAATATCTTAAAGAACACTCTCCAAAAGTGAGAAGTAAATTGCCTACCATCATTTGAGACTTTACGTGAAATAAGACGGTATGTCGATGTATTTTTTGTAAAACCTTACCAATCCTTGTGCCTTAATTATACTATGATTTGCAATAGACTCTAGGCATCGTGGTTAACCTATCCACAATCACCTAGACTAAGCTACACCGTCCCTATATTGTAGTTAATCATATAATAAAGACAATTGAGACACTCTCTTCTTTCCCATCAAGAATGTAGAGGTGGTGAAGAAGACCCCATCCTCAATATCTTAGCTTTATTGACCTGGATTTTGTGAATTTTATTTTATTTGCATTTCATTGCTAGTGTAGTGTGCCTTAAAATTTTCAATGAAGTCAATTTTTCCGAGTTGCACACACATGGAGAATATGATTATGGAGATTCATGAATCCTTCTATCCTCCCTACCACACTATCATATGACTAATAAATCTCTCTCTCTTTCTCTCTCATGTGGAGAGTTCACATTTTTTCTCGCATCGGGTGCAACATGGAACTCATGTAAGGGCCTATGTAAGCATCAGAATAAGAGGAATATATTCCCATGCAATACCTTGATATACTATAATCCAACAATTTGACATGTTTGCATTAACTGTCTTAGGATATAAGATGAATGGTTGTTCTACCATGTAGCGAGATTCACTGCTATGGCATTCCATAGTGTGAGTTTATGTAATGATATGGGGATCCAGTTTGGATTCACTTTGCATGTGGCCATAATAATACATTAGAGCTCAAAATCCTTGAAGGATGGTGCAAAGTAAAATCTTGGGTCGATTCGTTGCTACATTATTCAAGGAAATACTCCTGTCGCATGTAGCATATTACATTTATTTCACCTTTTCGAGTGTTGAATAGTAACTTAAGGATCCAAGGTTTAGTATCTACTACTTGTGATATTTCATGCTATAAAAAATGCAATGTCGAACTATTTTACGATGAATGTTGAAGCAATTTTTCTACGAAAAAGTTAATTTTACGAGAAAATGTGGAGTGTTATGTCCATAACCTCTAGGCTGTGAATCTCTTTTTTTCTGGAAAAGGAAGTTGTGTATAGTGATTTCTCTTCATTAAGCTTCCAATTTCGCCTGCTTGATTCCTATAATCCCTGTTGAGAAATTCAGGGCTACATGGAACGAGGAATGGGCTATATTGATGCATTAGAATTTCACTTGGAATTCTTTTTACTGTGAGGATAGAATGTGCGTGCTCATTTAGGACTAGTAAATCGAATGACTAAGCGTATTGTTGTACATCAAGCTTGACAATTAATTGTAAATAAACTTTACAATTATTATTTCGTAAACTCTATGGATGGTTTCAAACTTATGTGAGTTGAAATAAAATTTGCAAAGGGTATGTGTTGTATATATGGTAAGAGGAAATGATAGCTGCTTTCTAAAAAGGGGGCTTCCAAATACGTAAAGCAATGGCAATATAAAAGTCTAACAAAATCAAGTGGTGGCATGCGAGTGACATAAGGGGCTGTAATTTGTGGGACCTACAATTATGGATATTCGTTACTTTCTCAAACGATTTTGATGATGGTGCCATGGGAAAGACGAGATTTTGCAATGTACGCGTATTGAAAGAAAAAAAGCAATCTCATGTTAATTATGTTTCATTAATAAAGAAATGTAGTTAGTGTATGCAATTCCACCTCCATAAGTTTCATAGATATCACTTGTGATAGATTCAATCCATACCACACATTTCATCTAATTCTCTTTTTCCGGCATGAGGCCTATGCATAAATATAAATAAATGAAATACAAAAAATGAAATAAAATAAAAATAATGCTCCCATGTGGCAATTTCCCGTAGATTTGGTGAACAAAATGAATGAATATATCTACACGAACGGTCGATCAAATCCATTGGACACGATCATTGTGTCCGTGCTGATGGTGAAGAGCGAACATCGCCTGACCCTTTTCTAATTATTTCCTTTCAAAGCACGTTCTGGGCTTCCGATATTGAGGTGGGACATGAATGATGAGAGCATGGCTGATCAAGGTCACCGTTAATGGTAGTAAACATTAACGCGTTCAAGCTGAATATCTGACTAATCGGAAAAACTAATTGGAAGAGGATCGTATCAGTAGATTAGAGTGCTTCACCTGAAGACAAGGAGTTAGAAGTGCAAATGAAAGCGGATGCAGTTGGGCCTCTCGCCTCTTGAGGCGGGGGCGAGGGTTCAACCCCTGGCAGCAACATGTAGGGACATATGAATCCCAGAAATTGTTGTATGTGGCTGTTGGCTACCGTTTGACCATCCTCACGGTAGTTGTGACCGTCGTTCAACCCAATTGTAAACCCCTGTTCTTGTGGGATAAGGGGGGTCCCATGGGTACTATGCCCTTCCTTGTACAGTTAAAATTTCAAAATTAAAGTCCGAGGGAGTAAGCCGAACCTCCATTAAAAAAAAAAAAAAAAAAAGAACGGAGGAGAGCCAAGGTGCCGCCAAGTTTGAAGATTGAAGAGTCCAGAATGCGAAGCTGGAGCACTCGAGATATGAACTCGGCCGAGGCGGAGACCATGAACGTGGCGCTTGTCCTAAGCTAAAGTGTCCTATTGGTGCTTTAGTGTCCCGGGAAACGGTTTCGGTTGTTTCTAAAGAAAACAAAACCTAAACAGGAAAAGGACACCCCTGTTAGTCGCGAGGGACACCCCCAGTCAGTCGTGTACGAGGGACCTCGTGTTGGTGGCGAGGGACACCCCCAGTCAATCGTGATATTTCCAGTCAGTCCTGCAATTTCTGGTCAGTCGCGACGGACGCTTTAGCATCCATCGTGGCTAGCGTCGATCGTGGTAGTCTCCGGGCCTCCATCGTGGTTGATCTTCGGGCGTCCATCGCGATTCACGACCTTTGCGAATTTAGAGAAATGCTCATTCATGTCGCTTAGCTTTCATGTCAATGGTTCATTATTCGGCATTCGCTTTCGCACCTGGGTGCGCTTGCAAGACTATGGATCAGCCTGCTTTAAGAGTTTAATCGCTAGACGATCGATCGCAGCTGCTAAGAAGCAAGTCTCCACCGAGAATTTGTACGCGGGAGTCGGAGAAAGAAATCATAAAGGAAAAGGAGGTGCGTTTGTAAGAATGGGGGACGAAGGAAGGAAGCTTCAACCGTTACATGGGTGTAGATTTGGTTAAATACTTCTTAGTGACAGAATTACTTTCTCTTAGAAGCCATATCTATTAATGAAGATTATGACAACGGCATAGTAGCGTTCAGCCTCTACTCAATTTGGTTAGCTTTTGTTTGTTCTTGTCTCAATGTCGATCTTTTTTCCCTCATTAGTCTTGAGTAATATGGCTCCCCCTGAGTCCTAGTGGCTCCTTGAGATGGATTCCGTCCCATCGGACATCGCACCTCTGGTGGTCTTTTTGTACAAGGAGTCTGTGGTGGCAAAGCAAGAAGAACTGGTGAAAACTTGTCTGATCGGTCAGGTTTCTAGCCCTAGGCCCCGCCTAGAAAATATGAGAATTTGGTTGTACAAGGAGTGGTTCCCGCACGGTCTAATTGAGTGCAAATGTCAATTCCTACCGGCAAATCACCTGCTTCTAGTGTTTGAGAATGAAGAAATGGCCTTCCAAGCCCTACAAGCCGTTTCCTGGCAAGTGGATTGGTCCACCTTATGTCTATTTAAGTGGACTCCAGACTTTGTTCCGAACAAGTCAAAGCCTCTTCGTTACCCGCTTTGGGTGGAGCTTCCCAATGTACCGTATTTCCTGTATGGTTTTCTTCGAGAAATCGTTTCACCGATCGGTCGTCGGATGGCCTCATGAGAGGATGTTGGGTGGTTAATCTACAATGGAGCTCAATATTCTTTGAACGCACGATGGCACCACAAATATGTGTTGAAATGGACTTGAACCAGGTCCTCCCCTCGAAGATCTCCATAAGCCGTGGAGATGGTAAGATTTGGGTATAGTAGGTTACTTACAAGAATTTGCCAAATGTGTGCTTACGTTGCAGACACCAATGGCATAGGATCAAAGACTGCCCTTGAAGCAAAATACCAATAAAAACAAGCTTAAACCGGATGGGGCCCTGGATCCTTTCCCTCAAGTTGGCACTAGGGGTCATCCCCCTCTGATGGAGGAAGAAGAGGGCACTCGTTTGTAGAGATGAACTCAGAAGGATTCACTGAAGTAAGATGTAGAACAAAAGTTCGCCCTCGAAGATCAGTAGCAGGGAACGTTACAACCATTGCTCCTTTGAATAACATGTACTGTAACCTAGAAAAGGAGATTAATGAGGTCAACCTCGCAGGGGATAACCATTGTGAAGAAGACCATGCTGATATTACCCTTTGATGCTCTGCCAGCAAAGAAGATAACAGGAAAGTTACACCACGAGTAAAGAGGAAGGCTTCACTACTAGCAATGAAGACAACCCAAACAGTGAAAGCTCCTTCCTCGGACCTACTCTTCCGGTTTGCATGCCAAGCTTATCGCAACAAAAGTCAAAGCTTAAAGGGAAACAACCTTTGGGCACGCCTTAGAAGAGCCCCTCAAGAGTAGGATCCTAAGTCAAGAAGCTGGGAGGAAAAAAGAAGATCACAAGAAAAAAAAGATCGGGTTCCTGTCCTCAAAGAGGGCAACTATCAATAATGAAATACACATCACTAAACATCAGGGGTTTGTTTGACCCCTCAAGAGTGGCGATTCTTGGTTAGTCGTTCAAAGACAAGGGCCTCATCGCCGACTTTATCTGCTTATAAGAGATTAAAATGGACGCAGAGGATCTCTAGAAACGACTTAAATGCATTTCTTCAAACCACCTTTGGTTCTCCACTTCGCACCCTAGGGGGGCGGGGGCACTGTGATTGGTATTCGTCACTCCTGGTCTGGCAGATTGACCTCGACTTGTGAAGGTCCGAATCATCGTTGGATTGTTGCCTCTATCAGGTTCCCTAATTAGTTCACTATGGTCTTTATTTATGCCCGTAATGGAGAGATGGATAGAATCGATAGGTGGGCTTCCCTCGACTCCCTCTCACACAATGTTTTGATTTCTGGGGACTTCAAGATGGTTGAGTTTCTTGAGGACCGATGGAATAATAAGGGGAAAATTATTGGCGGTCGAGAGAAAGAGATATGGGATAAAATCAAGCTCCATCTCGACCTGGTTGAGGTGAAAGACATGAAGGGGTTCTCCTGGTCTAATCTCCAATTGGGGGACTCTTTGAGGAAAGCAAGACTTGATAGATGTTACATCGATCAAAACACCATCCTCTAGTGCGGTATTCCTTTGGTTTCTTAACACATGGATCTCACTATCTCGGACAACTACCTGATCACTCTTTCTTTCAAACCAATTCCCATGCTCCGAAAAGCTCCTTGCTTTCATGCTTGTCAAACGTCATTTTCCCTCCCTTCTCTCCACCAAGAAATTTCCACAGTGTGGGCGGAGGCCTTTGCCTACTGTTATGAACCGGCTAAGTGCTGGAGAAGCGCAGTGGCAAGGACTCGACAAATTCTGATGAGGACTCATAAGGGGATAAGAGATATCCGAAAAAAAACAAGAGAAATGGTGTACCAGAGGCTCTCATGGCTTGAAGAAGAAGTGAACAAAGGCAAATTGCAATGCCAACAAGGGCTTCTGAAAATTAGGGGAAGACTAAGACTCGAGGAAGAGGTTCAAAGGAGAAATCTGCAAAGATTCTTCAAAGATTGGTGGGCACGGAAGGCTAACAAACCATCGAAAGAGATGTGTAACATTCTCAAAAGGAAACAAGCTAGGGAAGCCATCCCCTTCCTAGTCGACAACAATGGGATCAAATGTAGCACGGAAGTTGAGAATAGATCTATCATCGTCGAGCACTTTACCCATCTTGTGGAGGTCTCGACTCCTCATCCCTTCATAGGCGTGATTGCATGGGAACAATCTCAAGGGTTGCTCAATCTAGAATCCCATATAACATGAATTCGTTGCTGGATGCTATCATTTTCGAGAACAAAATTATCGAGGTTATTGATGTTGTCGCCAATGGAAAAATTCCAGGTCTTGATGGCCTCACCAATGACTTTTTCTAGTCCTTCAAGCACGTGGTGGCCACCCCGCTGCGTTTGGTGTGGCAAGAAGCTCTCTCCTTCGATGCCTTCCCTGAGTGGCCTAATAATAGTGTCATCAAGTTAATTCACAAAAGGGGAGATAAGAACAAAATTAAAAAGTGGAGGCCAATTACCATGCTCCAAAATGGATTAAAGATAATTGCCAAAGTTATCACCAACAGAATCTCTTGTCATTTAAAGTCATGGCTTAGAGAGGATCAGAAAGGTTTTTTCAAAGGTAGATCTATACTTGAAGCAATTGTCCATATTTGGGAAGGCCTTGGGTTTGCTGAGGAGTCTCCACAAGATCTCATATTCATTAAGATCGACTTCGACAAAGCGTATGAGAGATTGGAATGGGACTTTATTGTTCAATCACTGAAAGACCTTGGATGTAGTCAAAGTTTACAAAGATGGTTTCCACTCTACTGGAAAATGCTTCAATAAGAATAAATATCAATGGTAAGCTCTCTGAGCCCATAGGTTTAAAAAGATCTACCAGGCAAGGCTGCCCTCTAGCTCCACTACTCTTCGCTATTGCTTCGGATGGCCTCAATTGCCTATTAAAGCATCACATGGATAGTGGTAATCTCAAGGGTCTTTCCCTACCTCTAGATCACGGCCAATTGATTGTGAGACTCTTTGTCGATGACATGAATGCCTTTGTACATAACAATATGAACAACATTGAGGTGTTCTCGACTTGCCTCGACACCTTTTGTGTGGCATCAAGTTCAAAAATCAACCATGCTAAAACTGCTTTTAGAGTAATCCATGGACCTCCACCCGAGCTGTTGTTAGATCAAGGGTGTCAAGTTATCCCTAGAGGTCAAGTCTTCCGTCTCTTTGGTATTCCAATGGGCTTTGGCATCTCAATGGACCAACGGTGGAACTGGGTGCTATCCAAACTGTTGGGGATGTAAGGGTCATGTGACCTTACCCCCATATTCATATATATACATCAGTTATAGAGCATTGCCTCGACGGAGATCATTATGTGGGTTTCGAGGCTCCCACACATATCCGCGCGTCGTTCCTCTCTTCTCTCTCCCTCCATCTCCTCCTTCCTCTTCTTGTTCTGCACACCAAAGCCCTTCATTGGTATCAAAGCATGCTGAAGGCTGGTGTGCAAGAAACTTCAATGGAAGCTTAGGTGAGAAGAGGTAGAAGTGCAGGTCGGCATCTCTTGATAGCTGTTCAGTATTTCGGTCATTACTCGAGCTAAGGAGCTCGGATTGACGCGTTTTAAAGTTTTGTGCGTAGCTAACACAGAGAGCTACAACTTCACAGAAGGGTGCAGAATCTGGTTCGGACTTCTGAAGTGCCGAAAATTCGAAAAACTCAGAGAATTATAAAAGGCGAATCTACATTGAGTAGAACAACAAGTCGGTTTTTTTGTCATAATTTGAATTCTACAGCTCGGAATACGATGATTCAACTTGCTGCTTGTAGCTTGGAAAGATAGCTACAACTTTGCAGAAGAACTCAGATCCAGATTCTAAGTTTTAGGTTGCCGAAATTGCGGAATACAGAGCAGTACTGTTGCAAGTGAAAGTGAAATTGACAGTAGGTGCTTGTTTTGAGCATATCTTGAGCTATACACCTCCGATTGAGGTGTTCTTTATGTCGTTACGTAGCCAAGAAGTGGATCTTCAAGTTTGCTGAAGACCAAAAGTTCAGATTCAGAGGTTATCACCTCTGAAACAGCAAAACACAGAGCAGTACAGTTTTGCCCAAACAACCCTAATTGCACTTGGAGGTTGAATTTGCTTTGGAACTTCTTCGAGAGAGAATTTTTGGTGTGCAAGCTCTTATTTTCAGAGCTTCAAGACATTGTACATGTATGATCATTGTGTTAGCTCCTCCATATGAGAGTAGAGCATGATCTTGTTACATGTTTTGCATGTAAAATGACATTGTGGTATACTCTTTTTGAGGTTTAGGTCATCATGAGTTTGATCATGGATGTATAGTCGCATTGTGGTCTATACCTTGCTTATGCCACTTGGTTACTTGCACATACTTTTGTGAGAGTTGACATTGGATCTTAGTTGGTACTTGTATCTTTGTTTTCTTTGTAGGTACATGATCCAAATTGGAGCCTCAGTTACACGTTTGTTTGTCACCATTATTAGCATTTGGTCATTGATTGATATATATTTGCCAGTGTGATTCTTGGCACATGTGGATGGTGATTCCCACATGGTTATTTTGGTTCTAGAGTCCATTTTACAGAGGAGATGCTGCCGAAATTTCATCGGCTTTTATGCTAGAAAGGAGCTCTTGTGGATCTTGAAGCTTTTGCGATAGCTTTGGATCATTGACTATCTCCATTCACTTGGACTTGGTCACAGGTTGTTTGTGACAGGTTGGACCATCTTGCAGGATTTATTCTTGAGTGGGAGTTGTATTGCCATTGTATTGGCGTGTATTGCCATTAGTTTTTTGGCACATGTAGTTGCCATTATCTTCTTGATTTATATCAGTGACAGGTGGTGACAGATTATTCATTGTTCTTTGGTGATTGGTTATCTTGTTTGATTGCTCACTTTTCAGGGGATACTCTGTCGAATTTTTCCCAGGATTCTTTCACATCTCTTTGGTCACTTTGGAGACTTGGTGAGCAGGCTTATGCTCATAGTTTTATGTGCATGCTAGATGCATGATTATGTGAAAGGTGGTTCACATGGTTTTATTCTCCAGTGAGACATATGTGATGTGAGTTATGCATATGGATATGCAGGTGTGATCCTATTCAGGATAGAGTATTATTTCTAGTCTCTTGTTACATTGCTAGTCTATTGGATTGCCAGCATGGTGTCTTCTCGATTTGATGGCACTGACTTTCCGAGATGGAAAGCTCAGATGTGGTATACATTGGTTCGTGCAGGGTTACATATGTATGTGCATAGAGATGCACAGAGGCCTCGTGACATGCCCGATCACGTATGGATGGATATGGATGCATTGGCTAGCTCCACTATCCGATTACAGCTTGTGGATTCTATATATGAGTCTGTTATGTATGAGGAGACGAGTAGTGCATTATGGCAGAGACTACATGATATGTATGCGAGTCCATTGACTCATGTGAGACATAGATCACATCGACGACTTCGATGTTGGCATTGTGGTCATGAGGGCCATATTCGACGACGTTGCTTCAGGCGGATGCGACGACGACATCAGAGACATGCACGTGATGTAGATCAGGTAGTGGTTTCAGGAGAGTCTATGGTAGCTGATTATGCCAGTGATGATGATATCACTTTCTCCTATGGTTCATCTCATGATTCCTCTTGCTCATTAGATAGCACACATATGGCTTGGTTGCTTGATGCATTAGCCATTTTTCATGTTACTCCACATCGTGAGTGATTTTGTCGATTCTCAGGTGAGAGTCATGGATGTGTGCACATGCCTGATGGTATGGCATATGACATTAAGGGTGCAGGAGATGTATGCATTATGCTACCTAGTGGAGCATCACTTATACTCAGACATGTACGTTATGTGCCTTCATTCCCTATGAGCTTGATTTCAGTTACCCAGTTACAGGAGAGCAGATATTATGCATTCCTTGGTGAGCATCATTTTCAGTTGCAGTTGGGACAGCTTATGCTTGTCAGAGGTGCTAGGATTGGGCACAGGTATCCACTGCAGGTACTTCATGTGCGAGACAGTCTCGTCTCAGTGGGAGTTCAGCCTTATGTGCGATGTGAGACTCGTCATGTCTCATTCTGTCTACCTATAGATAGGTCTATGGACATTCTTGATGCACATGTATGGCATGATTCTGATGCTCAGATGGATGCACATGTAGAGCATGTTTTGGATGCTCATGATGCTTCTATGGAGCATGGTTTTGTTGATCATGTGGATGCTCATTTGGAGCATATTTTGGATGATCAGTTGGATGCTTTAGAGCATGATGTGGATGCTCATGTAGAGCATTGTGATGATACTCAGTTAGAGTGTGATCATCAGTTTGACCTTGGTGTTGATGTTGTGCAGTTAGCTCATGTAGAGCATGATCATACACTTGGTGTGGTAGAGCAGGATTGCTCTCATGGTACACAGTGTATGGTAGAGCATAGTAGCTCTCAGGATGCACAGCTAGATACATCTTTGGTTGAGAGGATGACTGATTTAGATGTTGATGAGTCAGCGATCATGCAGTCATTCTTGGATTCGCTCATGCCAGATGTTGACAGAGATATGTCAGGACATGTTGGTCTTGACGATGGTGCTTTAGATTCCTTGGATATAGGCATAGCTGACATGCTTAGGTTAGCCACGATAGCACATGTTTCGTCAGCATTGGGGAGTCTGATGTACGAGTTGTTATGCTCGAGACCAGACATTGCAGTTGCTATTGGAGCATTTGCACTTGGAGTTGTCAGTCGTTCGATGATTGACATAGGCATAGAGCAAGTAGGAGCTTTGCAGGAACTTCATCAGTTCTTGCATCAGTCATATGTGAGCTCGACTCTTGTCGATATGAGTCTAGAGCAGTTTGAGGTGCATGGATACACCTTGTTTGAGGCGGTTGGTGTAGGCTGATCTGGTATGGGTTGAGATCCGGACTCTTCCTGTACATTATTGTATAGTTCTACATCATTCTTTGTATATGTTTTTCCACTTATGGTCACATTGACCCTTAAGTGGGAGATTGTTGGGGATGTAAGGGTCATGTGACCTTACCCCCATATTCATATATATACATCAGTTA
The DNA here is from genome assembly GCA_020310875.1 of Ceratopteris richardii. Lineage (NCBI taxonomy): Eukaryota > Viridiplantae > Streptophyta > Polypodiopsida > Polypodiales > Pteridaceae > Ceratopteris > Ceratopteris richardii. The sequence goes on from CM035433.1 coordinate 110,616,937, forward strand.
TAGAGCATTGCCTCGACGGAGATCATTATGTGGGTTTCGAGGCTCCCACACATATCCACGCGTCGTTCCTCTCTTCTCTCTCCCTCCATCTCCTCCTTCCTCTTCTTGTTCTGCACACCAAAGCCCTTCACAAACTGGATTGCAAACTAAATCATTGGAAAGGGTTAACTTGGCAGGGTGTGCAATGGTTGCTAACACATTTATGCTTTCTACAATCATTTACTTTATCTCGTATTGGAGACCTAAGGAGAAACAGTTGGCCAAAGTGGAAAGAATCTGCAAAAACTTCCTATGGACTGGGGACCCCAATAGGAAGGGGATTCCCAAAATCAAATGGGAAACTTGCATTGGCTCGAAAGACTTGGGGGAATTGGGTATTTTGGATATTGCTAGGTTGGCTGACAAGTTGGCGGCAAAGTGGTTTTTCAAGGCTTGGAGCAATAGTGAGTCCTCTTGGGCTAAACTCATCTTGAGAAACATGAAAGACCTTAGCTTAGTTGGCCATCCTGGTTGGAAGGACATAGGGATCCTCATGCTTTTGTTCTCCCCCCACCTAGTGTCCTTTAAAGGCTCTGGCCTTGTGTGTTCCTTATGGAGGAGTTGGAATAAGGCCAAACAATTCATCAAAATCAGTGATAAGTGGAAGTGTGCGGCTTAGATAAGACAAAATGATTCTATCTGGTTCCTGATCATCGGCATTAGGGGATGGAGTCTTGGAGCCTCCAAACGGCTAAGCGGTTATGGAACAAGGGGTTCAAACAGTGGAAACAACTCTAGAAACAAGAGACCGGGCAGTGGATCAGGTTCGAAGACTTAGACCCGAGACGTAGAGTTACCCTCGAGGAATGGACTCTTCTTCAAGGTTGGTGTTTAGCTTGGGACCGTTCAAATACACGCCTTCTCTACGGACAAGATCCTCCTTGCCTCGAGGGCCTCAAATGGAGCAATGGTAAGAAACTATCCAGAATCCCCAAATTCAAAGAGAACTTAGATGTTCACCAGACCTTTAACAAGAGGTGGTGCCTTTCTTGGAACAAACTTCGATGGGAACTAAAGTTCATCTCTATTTGGCACCCCCTAATTGAGATCAAAAGGTCCGTTCTCATGTGGCAGATCTTGCATAAGGGTATCTAGTCCAATGCAAGAGCTAACAAAATTTGTGGTGTGCCCCCATGGTGCAAGCGTTGCCATCGATGCATCGAAGATTTAGTTCATTTAGCACGACCTCCTGCCGCAGGAAAATGCACCAAGGATAGCATCTGCTGCAGGAAAATGCACCACGGATGCTCCCTACTTTAGGAAGCATGACGGATTTTTCCATGTCTATTAAAGATTTTTTTGAATTCTCTAAAGGATCTGATGTAAGAGTTACTCCTACGACACTTGTTTACAAAATTATTGATCAAGAAGGGCTGACATAATCTCTTTATATTGGGAGGATAGTGTTTCTTTCAATAATAATGTCTGGGAGATGAATCATTCTAAAAGACGAGTCCCTCTAAAAGATTTGTATTCTCATTCTCATATAAAAGTAATAGGCTAATACGAAATGTACTCTTATTCTCATTCCCCCAAAATCTCCGACGAACAATATGAAATAGTGATCGCTAATACTTCATACTGAACAATAAAAAAAGCAAGCTAGCGTTTTAATCGCATAGTCTTTCAATTACAAAAAAAAAGGTCGAGGCCTGTTCGCATTACTTGGCGCTAAGAAGAAGAAGGTTAATGTACAATGCAAAAACCTTGAAGGGAATATGATTCTCGTACATGAGGCATAAAAGAAAACTAACATATTGCCTCTAAGTATTTATTTTCCCCTACCTTTTTGCACTTTAAAAAATTGCATATAAAAATTGTATGAGTCACATGTTGCCCTTGTAAACTAGTGAAATATGAGGCTACTATCCTTGGAATTTTCATGGTCACGGAAAAGTGTGACTCTCTAATTTTCATGGCATACCTTCCATACATAATCCTCCTCAATTATTTTATCTTGTATATTTCCAAACTTTTCTCGTGGCCTTTTCAAACAAGGTACACTATTTTGACATGGATTCATTTCATGTGGGCCACAAGTCCAAAATTATCTATGGCATCATATATGACTTTGAAAGCCCTTATGCATATGGTATGGTTCAATCCCTATCTCGTCCATAAAGGAAACTCTTAAAGCTGAGCAAGAAACAAGAGTGTTAGTATTGGGCCTTCAAGAAATTTAGAATTCTCTTGTCAAGTGACGAGAATGACGTAGAGGAGCGGAATGATAATGAGAAGAAGATGCAGAAGATCACTTATATATATATATATATATATATATATATATATATATATATATATATATATATATGTGTGTGTGTGCACAAAGTATATATATATATATATATATATATATATATATATATATATATATATATATATATATATATATATATATATATATCAATTTAAATATAGAGCACAAACATATATAGTGTGTATATTTTTATATTTATATATATAGTGTTTAATGTAGTGTATATATATATATATATATATATATATATATATATATATATATATATATATATATATATATATATATATATATATATATATATATATATATACGTGTGTGTACGTATGTATGTATGTTTGAATGTATGTATAGTGTATTTATATTTATATATATAGCAGCATAAATGGGAGTATTTATATAGTGCTCATATTTATATTATAGCAGCATATATGGTAGCATTTATGTGTGTTTATCTTTATATTTAATTATATAGTGTTTGTATGTAGTGTATATATATATATATATATATATATATATATATATATATATATATATATATATATATATATATATATATATATATATATATGTGTGTGTGTGTGTGTGTGTGTGTGTGTATGTATGTTTGAATGTATATATAGTGTGTTTATATTTATATATCTATATAGCACATAAATCGGAGTATTTATGTAGTGCTTATATCTATATTTATAGCAGCATATATGGCAGCATTTATGTTTGTTTATATTTACATTTCTAGATATAGTCTTTATATGTAGTGTGTGTGTGTGTGTATATGAGAAAGTAGACATGTGGGAAGATGGTTGTACCCTAAGTTTTAGCTCACTTGGATGAAGCGAAGAACACCCTAAACCTATGACATTCGTGCTTGCAAGTCCCCATACTATTGTCTTGATTTGAAAAAAAGTCCATTACCTTTTATGGCAATTGTTTACTTGGCATCTGAATTTATTCAACCCAGTCATAGTAGAACTTGTTCTAGAATTGAATATAATCAAGTTTCTATTGCAAAAAGTAGCCATTCTAAATATCTAGGATAAATTGAGGTATTCCAAATTTCTTTATTGTAATTGTTTGTGATGAATCCAAACAAATGTTTATAACCTTTTCAATATAAAACCTCGGCTATATGTGTATAAACTTAGTATTCAAATTGAATAGGATTGACATGGACAAAGAAACCTTCGAATTGTTGGGTGTGTGCGAGTGCACAAAGTACATACATATAGCAATTTATATATAGCACACACACACACACACACACACACACACACACACACATATATATATATATATATATATATATATATATATATATATATATATATATATATATATATATATATATATATATATATATATATATATATAGTGTATGTATCTATACACTTAGCAACATACATGGTAGCATTTATGTGTGTATTCATATATACCACACACACAGATATATATATATATATATATATATATATATATATATATATATATATATATATATATATATATATATATATATATATATATAGCAGCATTTATGGTAGCATCTATGTGTTTATATATATATATATATATATATATATATATATATATATATATATATATATATATATATATATATATATATATATATATATATATATATATATATATATATATATATAGTGTATGTATCTATACACTTAGCAACATACATGGTAGCATTTATGTGTGTATTCATATATACCACACACACAGATATATATATATATATATACATATATATATATATATATATATATATATATATATATATATATATATATATATATATATATATATATATATAATAGCAGCATTTATGGTAGCATCTATGTGTTTATATATATATATATATATATATATATATATATATATATATATATATATATATATATATATATATATATATATATATATATATATATATATATATATATATATATGTATTTATGTATGGATGTATGTATGTTTTTATGTACAATTGTATGTATGTATGTATATATGTACGTATGTATGTACATATGTATGTACGTATGTATGTATGTATGTATGTATGTGTCTATGTTTGTATGTATGTATGTGTGTGTGTATGTATGTATGTATGTATGTATGTATGTATGTATGTATGTATGTATGTATGTATGTATGTATGTATGTATGTATGTATGTATGTATGTATGTATGTATGTATTTATGTATGTATGTATGTATGTATTTGTGTGTAGTGTGTGTTTGAAATAATGTCAAAATAGTTAGCGGACTTTAAGGTATCAACCAAGTAAAGGGTTGTAGGTCCATCGGGCTTCCTTTTGAGGTGATCGGCCTATACCTAGCAGCGAAGTTAATTTTTAGCTAGTATCAACTTTGTGCAACTTCAATTGTTTGCATTCGAGCTCGTCTAAGTAGAATGTTTGCATGTACATGAACTTGGCAAAGGTCCCTCAGCTTCATCAGATTTTTTAGTCCCTCCACAACCCCATTTAGAGAAAATGGCTGGTGGGAAAGGAAGCATAAGTGGAAATTTCTAGTACCTATGCAAATATTACTAGTTGGGGCTACTTTGAGGAGTTCCCATTCGTGCATAGAAATTGTTTGAAGTGAACCATCTTTGCAAGCTAATACATCATAGATTTGTCTCTAGGTAGTCACCTTCGGGTAACATAAAGTCCTCAATTCAAGGTTACATCCATTCTCCTTTGGTTGGTTGCACTTTCTGCCTTCGAAGAAAGATTTAAGAGGAAGTTTTCTATATATATATATATATATATATATATATATATATAGTGTGTGTACGGATACACACACAATATATATAGTGTATATATATATATATATATATATATATATATTGTGTGTGTACGTATATACACTATATATATATATATATATATATATATATATATATATATATATATATATATATATATATATATATATACAGAGAGAGAGAGAGATGTTAGATATGCTCAATTCTCCACCCTCATGTGACCACAAATGATCCATGGTGCTTTATGTTGATAAGAAGCCATTTTGAGAGCTCGGACATTTGTGGAACCTTAACTTCCAAGTTAGATGAGGTTTATGTGTGACCGTTGATGGTTGTAGATGATCTTGGTGAGTTTAGCGGTCAGGTTAGGTAGGGCATAAACTTCCAGACCATTGGTGCAAGAGAACAACGATTACGACGACCACGTTGTGGAGGTGATCGCAATCCGGGTGGATCGGGTCCGGTTGTGGCACACAGAGGGTGTATGAAGCTAATGAATGTTGGAAGGTTTAAGGACATGAAAGTGAAATTAATGTTGAGTATGGAGAAGAGAGAGATGTTAAAATGATTATGGGAATGGGAATGTAGGAGTGCAAGTTAGATTTATGAACATGAATGATAAGAATGAAAGAGAACCATACACACGAATCAAATTTGGAAGGAAGAATGGTCCATTGAAGGAGCTTCTTAAACACTTCCTAATTTTAGTCCATATGCATAGTCTTCTTTGGATGATATGTATGCATGACGTGAATAGATGGAATCCTTACACATAAATCAGTTTCAAAAGGAAGAATGGTCCAATATTGGAGCTTCTTATACACTTTCAGAAACTAATCAATATGTATGGGTATGTATGGATTATATGCATGCAAGTGAATTATGATCAAAGAAACATCCTCACTAGTTCAACGCAATACTGCGGAGCCTTCTCACACATAGAAGAAATAGAAGACATGTAAAAATACTTAAGAGACTGAGAGAGGAGACAAGAGACAAGTGACAAGTGACATGAATTAAAAGGATTTGAATTAAGATACATGTAGAAGAGCGTCGTGGTACGTCAAGCTAGGCAATCTACTGATCAAAGGTGGTTCCGACCCTCAAACGATGACAGTTCAACCGAATGTCACATGTAAGAAGGTGAGTTCCACTTCAGTGACCCTATGTATGTCTAGGCTCGCAACGTCTAACTAAAGAAGTCTAAGACTCATTAAAACTAGCTCTAACTCACTCACACGCTCCACCGAGGGTGAGTTAAGATAGAGATGCTGATTTCAAGAGCCTATCCTAGATTGGAGTTCTAACTTAAATTTGAAACTAGGTACTATACTCATACTAGCCCACCTTGGATCCTCACCTGCTCAACCGAGGGTGATCGTCTCAAGGAAACCGTAAGCTAGCATGAGCCCTATGGATGCCTAACAATGATGCTCTAAGAGTTTGGAGGGGGGTTTATATAGTTTTTGGAATGAATTTGGGCCCTTGGATCTAGAGAAATCAACTCTCAACTCTAGGATCACTATTTTTGATTACAACCATTTGATTAATCAAATCAATGGCTTGGAATTGTTCTTTCTATCAAATCTAGTGTAAAGGAGTGAAATTTAGGCGCCTTCATTCTTCACCATTGGATCTGGGGATGAGCTGGACCGTCGGATCAGTGCTGACATCAGTATGGATAAGATAAGCCACTATTTTTGGAGAAAAGCTGCATTATTGATCTTTGATTGTCAAAAAAATCTTCTTTTATGGAAAAACTCGTGGATCCTCCTTGCTTTAAGAATAAGTGCATATCCACCCTTGAATATGAGCTCATCTTGATCGTACAACATGGCTCAATCAGCTTTCGCCATGTGGTGGCCCTTCAACCCTTCAATTTGCTTAAACTAGAAAATTGCGGTGATTCTGAAAACTGGACTTTGTACTCTTTGACCCTCCAAATAGGCTTTGATGAAGATGAAACTTTGTAGGACTATGTTTCCAAAGATCTCCTTCAGGAATATGCAGAAAAAACTCTCATCTGAATCTCCCTTGTACAAGTTTGACTACATTTGGAAACTTGCAAGGTGGCATTAAAGTGTCTAGGAAGCTCTGATAGCCTTGAACATTTGTACAAATATGTAGCCAAATATGGTCTCTATACATGCCAAACCATATGGCTAACATAAATTTCTATACAAGAATTTGTAGTGTCAAACTAGAAAAATTACATTTTTACAAAATGAACATAACATATCAATGTGCTACAAAATCCATTTTCTGCTGAAATTCGGGCTATAGACTACCTTTGACAATCTTTACAAGTATATGAATTTTCATCTAATTTGGTGACAATGAAATTTTTGCCCTAATTTCCCAACTTTGACCAGCTTTGACCGCTACCATGGACTTTCTTAATTTCTTTGAAACTTTGTATGTGAGCTTCCTTTGACATCCTTGATGCATCTTGGACTTCTCGGGGAATTCCAGCTACCTTCATCAAATATGTTTTTTGTAGGCCTTCACAAGTGAGAGAGGAGAGAAAATCTCGACGACATTCGCCCCCACTAAACCTGCGATTCCTCCGGAAGCACCACTGTAGCATCTGTGAAAAACAAAATGTTCAAGGCATCAAATTGTTTTATAGGCAACATAAGAAACATGGAAGGAAAATTGATTATATGCATGAATAAGTAGGTAACGTGACATGACGCAAAATTTGCATGAAAGAAAGAATTGAAACAGGCAACATGAATATGCATGAACAAATAGGCAACATATATGCAAATGAACAAGCAACATTGGCAACAAGAAAGAAAAAAATCAAGCATCAATATGAAGTGGAAGTGGATGTATTGAGTCGTTTTAAGCATCGGTTCCTCTCATCTTGAAGAAAGTTTTGTACCTTTTTCATAAAGCAATCTACCTTAAATATGATTATAAACAAAGATTTAGGATTTTCAAGAGACATCTTTCATCTTTAGGTTATTTTAGATCAACTCCTTTCCTACATAGATATGAATATGCTCTTTCTCTAATAACATGCAAGGAAATCTAACTAAACTCCACTAATGCATAAATCTGCCTATATAGCCCGTGATTTATGCCTCTTTATCCTCCTTTGGCTTGCTCTCTTTTTTTCTTTTTTTTAATGATGATGATGATTCGGCAACTTTATGGTTACGATCACTTTTTTGGGGTGGAAGAAAGTGTAAACTTCCTTGTAACATGTCGCTTGTTTTTTGTTTTTTTTTGTTGTTGTTTTTTTCTTTTTTGATGACGGGGAAAAATTAAACCCCGATACAAGGTACAACCATTTTTTATGACGGAGAACAATCATTTAAACTCCGGTACAAGTGCTATGAGATGGACTAAGGATGTAGAAACATGCAGTAGCAAGAGCTAGGATTTCAACAATTATGCTTTCGATACAGGATACATATGCATGTTTATATATGAAAGTCATGTCACCAAAATAAACCTCCAAATCTACATGCCCTATCTTTCCACAATCCTAGATTATAATCAATTTCTTAGTAGATAAGTTACTACTTAAGATAAAATTTTACACAAGTAGAGAAATCATCATTTGCCTTTTTTGACTCAAGTGATGTGGATATGCAATGCAATGCAAAGACTGAAAAAAAACATGCATAAAACAAGCATGGAAAAAAAATAGAATGAACTTGAAAAAAAACAAAGCAACATGAACTTGAAAAATTAATGATATTTTTATACGTTTTTTTTTTAATTCCTTTTTTTTTATTTTTATAACATGGATACTCCTGTTTATGAATCAGCCTCATTGTTGTTATCTTCTTCAATGTTCTCATCCAAAATGTACTCGTCATTATCACGTTTCTTGAATAGCTTTATCCTTTTACCTGCAATCAAAGTTTTTAGTGCAACACCATTTAATTCACAAAGAGCATATGTACCATGTTGTTGACTTTTGATACAATGTATGGCCTGTTGGAGATAGACGTCTGCGGAAGCACGCGAACAGCACAAGGAAGAAGAAGAAGCTTGGAGCACAAACACACAATAATGAATGTATTACTAGAGAATGTACAAAGATAAGTAGCCCATTAGGGCAATAGGCGTACATACAAGCCAGGGGAAAAAAACCTCCTAAAGAGGGAAAAAAATGCCTCGGCGGTCCTAGAGTGCTCACACACATCACTACCTAAATATATCAACAAATCCCCCCTGGGTGTGATGCGGTGAACAAGGAGCTGGCACTCATGTATAAGGAAGTGCCAAGCTATGTGGAAATCACTCCACAAAAGGAAGTAAGCCCAAAGCTTTGCGGAAAGCTTCAAACTTCTCCCTAGGCAGAGCCTTCGTGAAAAGGTCTGCAATGTTCTCCTGCGTGGGCACATATGCCAAGCTGATCTCCCCAGCAGAGAACCTCTCCCTGACATAGTGATAATGCACCTCAATGTGCTTAGTGCGAGCATGGAACACAGGGTTCCTCGCAACTGCCAATGCGCTCTGACTGTCAGTGAAGATGGTGGTGGCAGAAGACTGGCCAACACCCAAATCAGCCATAAGGCGTCTGAGCCACACACACTCAACAGTCGCTGTGAAAGCTACCCTATACTCAACCTCACAACTGGAAGTGGCCACAGTAGGCTGCTTCTTTCTCAACCAAGATATACATGAGCTACCAAGCATGAAGCAAAAACCACTGGTGGACATTCGAGTGTCATAGCAACCAGCCCAATCTGAGTCAGAAAAAGCATGCAAATCTGGCGGTAGTGATCCCCCCTTGGGATAAAACAACCCAAGTAGCCGAGTACCACTCAAGTAGTGAAAGATGCGCTTAACCGCTTTCCAATGCGTGACACCTGAGCAATGCATAAACCTGCTCATCTGTGAGACAGCAAACTGAATATCTGGCTGAGTAATGCATAAGTAAATCAAGCATCCAACAGCTTGCTGATAGAGAATAGCATCAAATGCATCTCCAGCATCATGAAGACTCAATCATAAACCTATCTCCATAGGAGTGGCAATAGGCTTACAGTCTTCAAGGCCAAAATGATGCAATAATGTGTCAATATATTTCGTTTGACACAAAGCCATTCCACCATCAACGTGCATAAATTGAATGCCCAAATAGTGATGCAAATGCCCCAAATCAGACATCTCAAATGAGGCATGCAAATCAGCCTTAAAATCAGCAATATGTGTCTCAATAGGACCAGTGAGCAGCATGTCATCAACATAGACAACAATGATCAGAAGCACATCATTAGCACGTTTAACATATAAGGTGCTTTCAGTTGGACTGTTCTCAAAACCATGTGCAATCAGATAGGCATGTATCTTCTCATACCAAGCACGTGGTTCTTGCTTTAAACCATATAATGCCTTCTTTAACCTGCAAACCTGGTTTTCATGCCCTTTCTGCACAAAGCCACGGGGCTGAAAAACATACACTTCTTCATGCAAGTCATCATTCAGAAATGCTGTTTTAATGTCCAACTGATGTACATTCCAACCATGATGGGTTGCAAGTGCAAAAATGCTCCGAACAGTAGTCATACGGCATGTAGGTGCAAAGGTCTCATCAAAATCAATGCCTCTTTCCTATGCATAACCCTTTGCAACAAGCCTAGCCTTATACTTGTCAATTGTACCATCAGGTTTACACTTCAGCTTGTATACCCACTTAGTGCCAATGGCCTTCTTGCAAGGAGGCAAGTCACATAAAGACCATGTACCATTCTTCATTATAGCATCATATTCAGATTGCATAGCAGCCATCCAATTTTCTGAATTTTATGCTTCATCAAAAGAAACAGGCTCATTCTCATCACAGAGACTAGATGCAGCCATAGCATAGCAATCTGATGCAAAGGAGGCACTATGAGAGCCTGAACGAGTACGATATGACAAAGGTGCATCTAATTTGCTGTCACGCAAAGTCTGCACCAGCCATTTTGGCATAGTTTTTGCCTGCTCAATATCAGCTCTCTCATCAAGTGCATCATGTAAATCTGCATCAGAAATGGAATGATCTGCATCATCATATGAAACCTGCAAAGGCTGAGAAGTTGCCTCATTAGGACCAGCACTAGCCTGTCCACCTGTAAAAAGAGGCATCAAAGTATCATACATGTCTTTGGAGCTAACAGATGTCTCCTTAGTACATGAAAGCAATGGCTGAATAGCATCTTCCACAAAGACAACATCACGGCTAACCAGAATGCATTTAGTCTGTGGATGATACAGACGATAGCCTTTACTTTCAGAACTGTACCCAACAAAAATACATTTTACTGCCTTATCATCCAATTTTCTGCGATGTTGTTCAGGCACTAATGCATATGCCAAACAACCAAAAACACGTAGATGAGCAACAGATGGCTTGTGGTCATGCGAAGCCTCATATGGAGTGATAGACTGCAACGCTTTAGTGGGACACCTGTTCAGTACATATGCTGCACACATGACAGCCTCAAGCCAGAAGCTATGTGGTAAAGCCTGACTTTTGACCATGCACCTCGCCATCTCCATGAGTGACTTGTTCTTTCGTTCAGCAACTACATTCTGTTGAGGTGTATACGACACTGTACACTGGTGTTTTATCCCACGTTGAGCCAAAAATGCATTAAAATCTGAAGATATATATTCCCCCCCTCGATCAGAACGGAGGGTGCCCATTTTACAGGCTGACAGATTTTCAGCCAAAACCAAAAACTGTTTGAAGCACATGAACACTTCGGACTTTGCTTTGAGTGGATATACCCATGCATGCCTGGAAAAATCATCAATGAAAGTCACGAAGTAAAGGTAATTTCCAAAAGAGGGTGTCTGCATAGGACCACAGACATCACTATGTATAAGCTGCAATTTCTGCGTAGCCCAAACTGAACCATCTTTTGGAAAGGAAGAACGCTGCATTTTACCCAAAATACAGCCTTCACAAACATGTTTTCCAGGTGCCTCAAGTTTGGGCAAAGAGGACACCATTTCAGATTTCTGCAGGCGTAACAAACTAGCAAAATTTGGATGACCTAAGCGTGCATGCCAAAGCTTTGCATCTGACATAGCCTGAGAATCATGAACTGCACATGCCGAATCATTCACAGATCTTTCATAGTCTATGAGCTTATACAGCCCACGACGTAAAATGCCAAAAGCAATAATCACATCGCCATTTGAGAGATCATGGACTGTACACCTATCATCAACGAATTTCACAACCAAGCCAATCTTGGCTAATGCAGAAACTGATAATAGGTTCTTTTTTATCCCTGGCACAAATAAAGCATCTGACAAAGTGAAAGAACTACCATCAGCAGTAGTCAGAATGATCTTACCAACTCCCATAACAGGATAAGAGGAGTTATTGGTGCATGTGACAGTATTCTCTGTAGGGGCAGGCTCGAGTGAAGAGGAGAAACTGTGCTGTGAGGTAATATGTTTGGTCGCCCCACTGTCAAAGTACCAAACATCTGAGTCTACTGCAGACATGCACTGATCATGAGAAGATGGGTCAAAACTGCAGACAGTAGTAAACACCCATTCTTCTTCCTGCACAAGATTTGCCGACTCTGTTTTTGGTGTAGAGGCCTCTGCAACAACCATTCCAGCCTCTTTCTTCTTTGCCTCTTTCGTAGCCAGTTTTGGACAGTTGTTTATAATATGATCATTTCCTTTACAGTACTTGCAGAACAATTTCTGCTTTTCTGATTTCTTCTCATCTTTATTCTGGTTCTTCGATTGTGCAGCATTTGCATATTTTTGTTTACTAGTAGAAGAGCTCCATTTTCCTTTGCCCTTCTGACTAGCCAAGAAAGCTTGATCTGCAACACGCATAATGGACCTGTTCTGCCTGGACTGATCTTCCTGCAACAGAACAGAGACTAATTCCTCAAATGACAAGGCATTCAGATTGCCTTTCATCATCAACCGAAGAGTAGAGGCAAAACTCTGATATGAATCAGGAAGACCATTCAGAACGGTCTGCACAAGTGAGCTATCTGGTATAACCTCATCAACAGAAATCAATTGTTCCTTCAGGTCTTTGATCTTTGTAAGAAAACTGTCCATAGAATCACCTTTCATTCATGTGCTCACGCTCCAACTGTTTTCGGAGGTAAGCAACACGAGCCTCATTCCTAGCCTGGTACAAAGTGGTAAGTGTATCCCAAGCATCCTTTGCTGTTCTACAAGAGCGAATGTGAGGAATAATGGCAGGTTTGACAAACAAAGCTATCAATGCATGTGCCTGGGCATCTTTGCCATCCCAACGAATCTGCTTTGCAATAGGTGCAACAGAAACAGCAGCACGAACAGGAATCTGTGTAATATCATCTTCGACACCATCTTCATCAGCTCCAACACCTGTATTTGCAGTACCTGTCATTACAGGTGTAACAGGACGTCTTTCAACACCCTGCACAATGTTCCACAATCCTTTTGCAACCAGTACATGTCGCATCATATAAGCCCATAATGGGTAGTTGGTACCATCCAACTTATCCTCAACAGCCAACATACGGAATACATCACTGCTTTCAGCCATGGCCGGTGACTAAACTACCTTGATGCAGAAAATTGACTGTATCTCAAAAAGTTGAACAGAACTGCCCAGACGAGTTCTGCTAGACCAGTAGCAGACTTCGGGACGCTTAAACTGGCGAATAGAAACTGGTATATACCTTTGGCACAAAAGGATAAAATAGCCTGCATAAGCGCTGTGATAGTGTGTTCGGAGGCCGAAACGAGCTCAGATCGTGATTTCGGCACCACAGAACGAAGCTGTTTTGATCTCGGAAACACCCTGAGTATGCTCACCAAATTTCGTGCGAATCTGAGACTGCAAACGGAGGAGTGTCGACGGCGTCCTAGAAGAAGCGACGACCTGCTCTGATACCAATTGTTGGAGATAGACGTCTGCGGAAGCACGCGAACAGCACAAGGAAGAAGAAGAAGCTTGGAGCACAAACACACAATACTGAATGTATTACTAGAGAATGTACAAAGATAAGTAGCCCATTAGGGCAATAGGCGTATATACAAGCTGGGGGAAAAAAACCTCCTAAAGAGGGAAAAAAATGCCCCGGCGGTCCTAGAGTGTTCACACACATCACTACCTAAATATATCAACATGGCCCAAACCACCGTTGAGTGAGCTTTTTGCGTGCATCATATTGAGAGTCAAATCTACTATCATAAATGAGCACCCAATCTCCTACTTCAATTGGCTTAGGACGCAATCAATGAGTTTTATCAAAATAATGCTTGTTCTTCATTCTAGATTCTCTTAATTTTTCAACGGCATCATCAAGTCTTAATTTACCTTGTTCTAACTGTTTAATGCGCAAACTCAAAAAATCATCAGGAGACATGTTTTCAGACCAAGGCAAATTTGACCATGCAGAAATATGAGACTAAATTGGAAACAATGGTTTTTGACACTACATGAGTTCAGCGGGCATATATCCAGTAGTACGTGTGCATGTCATTCTATCTGCCCAAAGTGCAAAAGGTAAGAATCTAGGCCATTGTTTGATGTCACCGTTACATGCTTTAGATATGGCTTTCACAATAGGTGGATGCTCTCTCTCTATTTTACCATTGGCCTCTAGATTATATGCAGTAGTAAGAGATAAACGAATACCATGATGATCAAAGAACTCTTTAGCTTCTCTCGCATTTAACTCTCCACGATCGGGAACTACTTTCTCTATGTACCCAAAGCGACTTATGACATCTTCAAGCAAGAATTTGCAAAAATTGTAAGTGGTCTTAGATCGTAGTGCACATCCCTCTACATGATTAGTTAAATCTTCTCTTGCAAGTACAATGTAACGCATTTTGTCAATACCTTTAGGCATAGTTACAAGATCTACTACCCACTTGTAGTGAATACAAGGTGGATAAGTAGGATGCAATGGATCTCTATGTTTGACTGATGAATGAAGTTGACAAGTAGAACATGTAGAAACATAGCTACTAATGTCAACATACATCCTAGGCCAATAATAGGTACTTCTAATTTTTTCATACGTTCCAAACAATCCTTTATGACCGGCCCATAATGTCTCATGCATTTCCTTCATTACTTGCAATTGAAGACCTCGTTTTCCTAGGACTCGTTGTGGATTCTTAACCTTACCCTTAGCATGTCTCCAAAGATAACCATTACATAGGAAAAAGTTATAAGCTCGTTTCCTAATGTTACGGAATCTATTCGTAGTCCAGTTAGGTAATGGTTGTAGTGTACTTAGATACTTTCCTATGTCTCTCCATTCATTTTTGTACTGAGACTCATGAAATTGCTCATACTCATATATATGTGAAACATAGTCAATTAAGTTCACATTCTGCTCATACTCATATATATGTGGAACATAGTCAATTAAGTTCACATTCTTTATTAGATCACTTTCAAGATCATCATCAAATCTAGCTCTCGATAACATATCAGCAGCTGAGTTTGACTTACCTGAAATATGAACTAACTCAGGATTTATGAACTTAATATATGAGATCCATCTAAGCATGGCTATATCAAGAGATGAACAATTGGCTATCATTCCAATGAGAGGCAAACAATCAATCTCAACTTTGACATTTGCACCAATGAAATATTCTTTGTCTGTTTTCAAAGCTGTTACCATACCCCATAGTTCTCGTTTGATCTCTGGATATTTTCATTGTGTTTCATGTCAAATTTTGGCACCAAACCTAATTGCATATCTATTCCCTTCACTATCATCTTGACTTATAACCCAACCCATACCAATAGGACTAGTATCAACAGTCTTATAATAGGTTTGTTAGAAGAATAGTCTACACGCTTAAGGATGGGAGCTTCAAGCAATAATTTCTTCAATTTACGCATAGCTTGAGTGCATCTATCAGTCCAAATAAATTTTCGTTTCTTCCTCAACAAGTCATAGAGACAATCAGCAACATGAGCAAAGTGTGGGATCCAAATAACATAAAAGATGCAAGCACCAAGAAATCTACGTACCTCATTCACGTTATTACAAGTTTCAGAAATCTTGCTAATGGCATTAACTTTTTGTGGGTATGGCTTTCGACCATAATGGCCACATAAATGTCCAACGATAAGAACCTCGTTGACACCAAAAACAGATTTCTCTATGGAAAATGTGAGACCTACCTCTTCAAATCATTGAAATATTCTTTCACAATCAGAGATATGGTCAAGAACAAATTTACGACATCCAGATGAGTCTAAAGAAATGTCCTTTACACGCTCCTTACTCCCTTTAATTGAAATGTCATCAATGAATGGCATAGTTATATGAGGGATAAAATCATGTAAGACCATATTCATAGCACTCATCATATGAGCCACAGAATTAGTCGCTCCTTGAGGTAAAGTACACATTCGCACTAAGCCTAAAGGAGTTTTCATTGTGGTTATGTCATGACTGTCAATTGCTAACGGGAATTGATCATATCCAGAATATAAATCACCCATTGAGTAGATAGAATGTCCTGAAAATGATTCAGCAAACTCATCTACAATGGGTCCTGTTCCTACATTCCTTATGGTGACTTTATTGACGGGTTGGAGATCTTGAATAAAATGTAGTTTCCCATTCTTTTTAGGCACAGTGAACCATCTATTTGAGTAAGGTGCAAAAGATGGCTCTAAAATTCTCATGTTTATCTTCTCCTTAAGTAGTTTCATTAGCTCAGGTAAGTGAGCCTTTGGAACTGGTATAGGGCGAAGATTCCATGGAATATGTGGAATAGTAAAGATTATCATGGGTGAAACTAGCTTAGGATCTACACAACCAATCTCATGAGGATACATAGTAAAGGCTTTTCCATGGCTCCGTATAACTCTCTCAAATTTATCTCTCTCTGCTGGAAAAAGAAAGCCATCATCTCTACCAATTTTCACCTGTTTGATTGTCTCATCCGTGAATGTATGTCCTATGTTTTTCTTATCCCGAAGAATTGGATCATTTTTCACATCAATAATTTTTTCATTACTTCCTTGAGGTAATGGTTGAGCTATGGGTTTGATTTTTTTGTCTACAGTTTTGTACTTTGTTTCAACTAAGGCATCATATGTTTGGTTAAATTTTGAGCACTTGTCAACACTGAGAGCATACTCTTGGATTAGAGCATAATCATCAAGGGAAGAAAGAAGAATAATATGGGAATTAGAATTTTGTTGAAGACATAACTCTAACTCCTCAAGAGTAGAGAAACAATGAGATGTTTCAATCACATGCTCAATGTTCTCATCATGTTCCATGATTTTGTTGTTTTTATAATTTTTTTGGGTCTTTTTGATAAAAGACTTGGACAATTGACTCTTATGAAGAAAATCTAATCTAGAATGTGGAAAACAAAGTGACAAACTATTGTACATGTTGGTTGGATGCGAGATGTCAAACCAGTATCCACTGTTGTCCCGCTCAACAATGGATTCTATCCGAAATTTTGATCATATGTAGCTCCAAACATGAATCGAGGTGCACAATCACTACAAGCATGCTCATGACCCTAAGTAACAATAAGTTTCTTTCTAATTTACAATCAATTCCTAGGATGATTCACTCCTATCGTCATGACTTGAAGTGATTGCATTCCATCCTTAGACTTAAATCTAGCATAGGTAGACCCATCATCCATGGCTTTAGTTTCCTCGACTCTCACAAATAAAGGGTTGACCTAAGAGAACTTCATAGGAGCAACTATCTTGAATAAAAAAGTGAAACTCTTCTGTGATTCCTCCTATGGATATGGGCACACTAGCACAAGCTCCATACAGGGTACCTACACCATTATTTGCAGTTCTCATATGCCATCCACAATCTTTATCTATGGGCCATCGAAACTTATCATAGACATCTCTTGAAATCACATTGATTTCAGAGCCGAAATCTACTAATGCATTTACAGTGATAGTGTTCTTATCATTTCCTATTTTAACATGCATCTCTGATGTACCTCTAGACCAAAATGTTCTTTTAAAGTGGCTTTCAGGATTGTTTTCATGATTTTCATGGTCAGGTTGAATATGTCCTAAGAAATTTTTATTAACATTTACTTCATCATCATCAAAGTCCTCTTCATCAGATTCATCAAAGTTTAAGGCTTTATTCATAGCTTGATCTTGATCTAGAGAATCTTGCATCTCAGTATCTAGATTAAGTGGAAACCTCTTCCTTTTAATTAGGCCGATAAAGTTATCTTTAAAAACAGGCTTTACAATAGAGAAAACTTGTTCTAAAGACATAGTCACTTGACTCTTAAGCAAAATGTCATCTAAAATCTCCATAGGATCTATTTTTCTCTCAATTTCTGAAATCAAGATGGCTTTAGGTTTTCTCTTTGGTTTCTTTTGTTTTTGCTCAGGATCTTGTTTTTGTTCATGTTCTCGTGTTTGGTCTTCAATTTGTTTTGATTGTTCTGGTTTATCTAAAGGCTTTGGTTCTGTTTTTCTTTGCTTTGTCTTCTTCCCTTTTTGTTTCTCCTCTTGTTTTTGCTCATTGGGTTCTGATTCTTGTTTTTTATCTTTAGATTGTGATGTTTCTCCTTGCTCTATGATTGTTTCTATTCCCTCTGAGGTTTGTTTTCGAGTCACTCTTCTTTCACTAGGCTCAACTTCATCTCTTTTTTGTTTTTCTTCTACATTGGATATGTGAGAAATAAGAGATTGATCTTCTATCGGTGACTCCCAAGCCGTTATTCTCCTAATCTCATCTCGTGCTCTTACTAAAGCCTCTATGGAAAAGTCAACTTCCTTTGTGGGTTTACTTGATTCTACTTGTTGTTCATCAAGAGCTTCTACTTTCACTCCTCTAGTTCCTACATCCGTTATGGTTATATTTTCATAGTGTTTTTTCATTCCTCCCTTACCATAATTTCCTTGCAAAGATAGCCTAGATCGATAGTCACAGATTTTCTTGTCTATGTCTATTACTAGTCGTTGCTCTTTAGCAGCCTTCAATAGTTCACAATCTCTCAAAAAGTGCTCTAACGAATCACACCAAGGACACCTACGAGGGCCATACACAAAACCATTTTGATTTTGAGGATTTTGATTAACTTGTGGTGGGAAATTTTGAAATTGAGGATTTTTTTGATAAGGTATTGCTTGAACAGGATAATTAGGATTTTGATAAGGCAATTGATGTATTTGAGGAGCTTGGGGAGCAACATGTGGTACTTGAGGTGCAAGAGGAGCTTCCATATTATACGGTTGATGATTTTGAAAATTTTGATTTTGAGGATTTTGAAAAGCTATTTGTGAAGCTTGAGGATACATGTTTTGATACATTTGAGGATTTTGCACATGAGGATGAGGATTTTGCATTGAAGGATTATGCATTCGAGGAACTTGATATGCTTGAGTAGGAGCTACTTGTGGATTTTGATTGGTAGCTATAACATGTTGATTAGGCTCTTGAAAAGTCATTGGGTTCATTTGATTTTGGAAAGTTTTGGTGTAATTAGATTGTAAAGCATCTATAGTCTTGGCCAAATTGGATTGTGTAGCAATAAGACTTTCCATTTGCTTAGTGAGAATTTCCACTTGAGATTGTTCAACTACACTTTTATTTGGCTCTACTTTAAAACCTTGAGTAGGCTCCATCATTTGAGGAATAGGAGTAGAGTCAAAAAGCATAGCATGGGATTGTTCTCTAACTTGCTCCTTAGTTTGTGGAAGGCTAGCTTGAGGAAGACTAGTTTGCTCATAAAGCATGGATTGTCTTTGATGTCTATGGGCTACAACCTCTACTACTTTGCGCACTTTTTGCCAATTGTCAGTAAGACCATAGCGCTTATCTGGCTCTTCTAATCGCCGTTCAACTTCCCTATGAGTTTCAGGATGAAGAAGCTTAAGAAAATTGATCACAAGATCAGGTTCCAAAGTTATCTTATCCTCATCAAGAAGTTGCTCATAGCGTCTAATATACTCATTTTGTAAGTGAGTAATAGAGCTAGTAGGCTTTGGGGAATTGACCCATCGTAAGAATCCATCCCGATTATGTTGGCTATAATCTTCAAGATAGAATTCTTTGAGCATCTCCTTTCTAAAATCACTCCAAGGAAAACTATCATATTGAGTGACACGGTTTATGATAGAGCTATCAACAATTCGTTCAAAGAATGATATCAAAAGATCTTCAGGAAGACCAAAAGTCATAGCTTGCTCTTCAAACAAATCTAAGTAGCTTGTGATGTTGATGCCATTGAATTTTCCCTTCTCTCTCAACATAGAAGAGACTATTCTTTGGCCTTGTTTCTCAACAATAAGGGATTTGAATCCTTCCTCCATCTTATGTGAATAAGCAAGTGATGCACGATGCTCTATATCTCTCACAAATGTGTTTACTTCACAACGAAGATGTGCACGATACTGTGAGAAATCCAGTGCAACACTCAAGACTGATGATGATGATATGATGAGGATGAAATATGAAACAATGAATATGGATCACAACCTCCCAACAAGATCAGAAGCAAATGCCACAAAGCGTTTCACGTCGGGTTCAAATGTGGAGGTGATCGCAATCCGGGTGGATTGTGTCCGGTCGTGGCACACACAGGGTGTATGAAGCTAATGAATGTTGGAAGGTTTAAGGACATGAAAGTGAAATTAATGTTGAGTATGGAGAAGAGAGAGATGTTGAAATGATTATGGGAATGGGAATGTAGGAGTGCAAGTTAGATTTATGAACATGAATGATAAGGATGAAAGAGAACCATACACACGAATCAAATTTGGAAGGAAGAATGGTCCATTGAAGGAGCTTCTTAAACACTTCCTAATTCTAATTCATATGCATAGTCTTCTTTGGATGATATGTATGCATGACGTGAATAGATGGAATCCTTACACATAAATCAGTTTCGAAAGGAAGAATGGTCCAATATTGGAGCTTCCTATAAACTTTCACAAACTAATCAATATGTATGGGTATGTATGGATTATATGCATGCAAGTGAATTATGATCAAAGAAACATCCTCACTGGTTCAACGCAATACTACAGAGCCTTCTCACACATAGAAGAAATAGAAGACATGTAAAAATACTTAAGAGACTGAGAGAGGAGACAAGAGACAAGAGACAAGTGACAAGTGACATGAATTAAAAGGATTTGAATTAAGATACATGTAGAAGAGCATCGTGGTACGTCAAGCTAGGCAGTCTACTGATCAAAGGTGGTTCCGACCCTCAAACCATGACAGTTCAACCGAATGTCACACGTAAGAAGGTGAGTTCCACTTCAGTGACCCTATGTATGTCTAGGCTCGTAACGTCTAACTAAAGAAGTCTAAGACTCACTAAAACCAGCTCTAACTCACTCACATGCTCCACCGAGGGTGAGTTAAGATAGAGATGCTGATTTCAAGAGCCTATCCTAGATTGGAGTTCTAACTTAAATTTGAAACTAGGTACTATACTCATACCGAGGGTTATTGGATCCTCACTCGCTCAACCGAGGGTGATCGTCTCAAGGAAACCGTAAGCTAGCATGAGCCCTATGGATGCCTAACAATGATGCTCTAGGAGTTTGGAGGGGGGTTTATATAGTTTTTTGAATGAATTTGGGCCCTTGGATCTAGAGAAATCAACTCTCAACTCTAGGATCACTACTTTCGATTACAACCATTTGATTAATCAAATCAATGGCTTGGAATTGTTCTTTCTATCAAATCTAGTGTAAAGGAGTGAAATTTAGGTGCCTTCATTCTCCACCATTGGATCTGGGGATGATCTGGACCGTCGGATCAGTGCTGACATCAGTATGGATAAGATAAGCCACTATTTTTGGAGAAAAGCTGCATTATTGATCTTTGATTGTCAAAAAAATCTTCTTTTATGGAAAAACTCGTGGATCCTCCTTGCTTTAAGAATAAGTGCATCTCCACCCTTGAATATGAGCTCATCTTTATCGTACAACATGGCTCAATCAGCTTTCGCCATGTGGTGGCCCTTCAACCCTTCAATTTGCTTAAACTAGAAAATTGCGATGATCTTGAAAACTGGACTTTGTACTCTTTGACCCTCCAAATAGGCTTTGATGAAGATGAAACTTTGTAGAACTATGTTTCCAAAGATTTCCTTCAGGAATATGCAGAAAAAACTCCCATCTGAATCTCCCTTGTACAAGTTTGACTACATTTGGAAGCTTGCAAGGTGGCATTAAGGTGTCTAGGAAGCTCTGATAGCCTTGAAAATTTGTACAAATATGTAGCCAAATATGGTATCTATACATGCCAAACCATATGGATAACATAAATTTCTATACAAGAATTTGTAGGGTCAAACTAGAAAAATTACATTTTTACAAAATGAACATAAAATATCAATGTGCTACAAAATCCATTTTCTTCTGAAATTTGGGCTATAGACTGCCTTTGACAATCTTTACAAGTGTATGAATTTTCATCTAATTTGGTGACAATGAAATTTTTGCCCTAATTTCCCAACTTTGACCAGCTTTGACCAGCTTTGACCGCTACCATGGACTTTCTTGATTTCTTTGAAACTTTGTATGTGAGCTTCCTTTGACATCCTTGATGCATCCTGGAATTCTCAGGGAATTCCGGCTACCTTCATCAAATATGTTTTTTGTAGGCCTTCACAAGTGAGAGAGGACAGAAAATCTCGACGACAACGTGCTAGAGAGATGACTCTCCTCCCACTCTTATGCCTGTATATATAGCTTCTTGAGTCAACGAGGACCACAAATGTAACTAGAGTCCACAAGTGCATGTGCAATCTCCTCCACTCCTTTCATATCTACCACTAGAGTGTACTAGTGGCTGGAGTGATCTCGACCACTACTTTAGTACCTTCCACTAGAGTCCACTAGTGGTTGGTGTACTTGCCTCTCGAGTTAAGTCCATTGGACTCAAGTTAACTCACCTTAACTTGAGTTAGAAGGCTCTAGAGCTCTCTGGGCAAAACTCTCTCCCCATGCTTCCCATGGGGATTGAACCCAAGACCTCCTCCTTGATAACCATGAGACTTAACCACTAGGCTAAGTGGATCACCTGAATATGAGAGCACATGGACTTATACTTGAGTCTATTCTTGAGATCTTTGGTCCTAGAGACGAGTGACCAAATGTTATCCAATTTCAGATATGTCTGAAGCAGTCGGATCCCTAGACCATAGACTTACTTTATTACAATTGGGTTGTCATTTAAGGTGAAAATAAAGGCCCTATGGCATCTCGTGTAGAGGGGGGCTTGCCCCCATCTGTGGGGTTTGAGGGGCCTATCCCCCTTGGCCCATAGAGCCAAGATGATAGGACTTCTAGTCATGGATATATTGTCATATCATATATATTATCGACTATTTTTTATTTCCCAACTACGTTTATCTATACGGAACCGCCTTGTAAAAGCTATATAAGCACGACCCATGTTGAGCTTCATATAGCATTGTGCACTAGTAAGCCCTTCATCTAGAGTCTATCTAGATCGCCATCTAAGCTTCACATTGGGAGCACACGGGTGGACAACACCATCATTGTAACTACATTACACTTAGCAATCTGAGAATTTGAGTTCTCTATCTCTTTGTCTACGTCTATCTTTGTCTACATCCTTTTTCTCTCAACTTTGTCTACAGGTCTACAGGCAAAAACACTGAGGTTGTAGAGGTCTGAACAACAAAAGAGAGGACATGTCAAGCGGTATGTCATCATCTACAACTAGGAGTCAAGGCGGTTCATCAACAGGAGTAGGTGGCACACAAGCAAGAGCAGCAATGATGCCGGTCATACCAACATTGCGGATATGTCCACTAGCCTTCACAAAAGCTAAAATTGATGGTACAAACTACACTCCATGGAAGTTCAAAATCACTTCTATTCTTGATTCATATGAGCATTTGAGACTGTTCTTGGGACTGATCATGAGCCCCAAGAGAGACCTGATCCAAACAATCCTAGTCGGATGATTCTTCTTGATGCTCATCTTCTACATGCTTGGAAATGTAGAAATGCAGATGCACTCTGTGCTCTAGTTACAAGTACTTTTGATAGTGTTCTGACTCTTATTTAGCATACTATGAAGGCATGTGAAGCATGGAACATATTGAGAAATCAATATGAAACTTGTAATCAGACACGGATTTAGAGCTTGGGAAATCAGCTTGCACTAGAACGATTTGCTGATGGGGAGACTACAGAGGTGTTTATCACTCGCATAAAGAATCTATGAGATCATAAATGTCCTGTAGAGGGTGAAGGTATGGTTTCTTTCATTAACTCTAATGGTGATATTGGAAAGCTTTCAAATGTGTTGTATGTTCCACAAATAAAATAAAACCTACTTTTAGTAGCTTCTATAATTGATCAAGGTCATCAAGTATCTCTCAGTAAGATAGGAGCCAAGATTATGGACAGTAACAACAACATTGTTGGGCAACCTGTATGAGTATCTTTCAGTAAGATAAGAGCCAAGATTATGGACAGTAACAACCTGTATGAGTTGTGTGCTCTTACAACCGCTACAAACGCGGGCACAAGTAAGCTATGGCATGAGAGATTTTGCCACATTGGATACCCTATACTGAAGGAGATGCATCGCACAGGTATGATTGGACACCTACCATCGGTTGCAAAAATGAAGGAACCATATGAAGCTTGCATGATGGGGAAGCAATAGAGGAAGGTGTTTCCACAAGAAAGCAAGAATAGGGCAAGCTATCCTCTAGAGTTGGTGCATGCTAACTTGTGCGGAAAAATGCCTACACTGGCCTTGGGCGGATCTTCCTACTTCATGTTACTTGTCGATGACTATAGCAAGAAGATGTGGGTGTACTTCCTTAGAGATAAGGCTCAAGCTTTTGGTAAGTTTAAAGAATGACTTCAGCTTGTTGAAATTGAAACAGGGAAGAAGATGAAGAAATTCAGGACAGTCGGTGGTGGTGAGTTCACATCAACAGAGTTTGAAGATTTCTGCAAGAGTAAGGGAATCAAGCATCAACTCGTAGTGGCACATAGTCCTCAACAGAACGGTGTTGCAGAACGTCAGAATCGAACCATCATGGAGATGGCAATGTGCATGTTGAAAAAGGAAAGGGTTTGCCTAATCAATTTGGGCAGAGGCTGTCAGCATCGCTGTCTACATCTTGAATCGAATCTACACCAAGGCACTTGATGGAGAGACTCCACAAGAAGCCTACACTGGTAAAAAGCCTTCTGTTTCCCATTTCAAAGTATTTGGAAGTGAATGTTATGTACATGTTCTAGATAGGGAGAGAAACAAGCTTCAACCAAAAAGCATCAAATGCATCTTCCTAGGGTACAATGAAGATAAGAAGGCTTATAAGCTTTATGACCCTTAGGCTAAGAAGATCATGACGAATCGTGATGTGGTGTTTAAGGAGGAGCAGCCACATGCAATGGAGGAGAAAAAGAGAGCTTCCACTTTATCATCAGGCGAAGGGGCAATCCACTATGAACCTCGCCCAAGAGCTATCCCTTCTACACAAGAGAAGGAAGCATCATCTTCAGATGATGAGTCTGAAAGTCACCTGCATGCCGACACCCAAGTGGAAAATTCATTGCCACGTTGGGTGAGGCACCTCTATAGTTCTGCAAACCCCATCACACAGTCACTAGAACAAGTTGCAGATGGACCGAGGCGATCACAGAGAATAGAGGAAAAAAGATGGGCAAGCGCCCATATTGTAAACACAGCCTTGATGGCTGATCTCATTCAAGAAGAAGCAAAGGAACCAACCAATGTGGAAGAGGCACTCCATGATCCAAATTGGAGGCCTGCCATGCAAATAGAATACAACAATGTCATGAAGAATGGAACTTGGGAGCTAGTGGATCGACCGCCTAAGCGTAAAGTCATTCGCACCAAGTGGGTCTGGAAGCTAAAATACAAGGCTGATGGTACTCTAGAAAACTATAAAGCAAGACTTGTTGCACAGGGCTACTCACAAGCTGAAGGCATTGACTTCTGTGAATCTTTTGCCCTGACTGCAAGAATGACTACTATCTGAGTAGTACTAGCTCTAGATGCACATAAGCGTTGGCCAGTCTATCACATGGATGTCAAAATAGGGTTCCTGATTGAAGACCTCAAGGAGGAGGTATATGTGTCTCAGCCACCAGGTTTTGAGGCTTCCCATTCACAGAAAAAGGTATGTAAGCGGAAGAAGGCATTATATGGGCTAAAACAAGCCTCTAGAGCATGGTACCTACGAATAGATAAGTATCTCTTGGACCTAGGTTTCAAAACATGTGCTTTTGATGTTAACTTGTATGTTTTAAAGAGATAAGTGAAGACAATTGTGCTTGTACTCTATGTAGATGACCTTGTGATTACAAAAAATGATGATGCTCTTCTTCAACAAACAAAAGATGCCCTGAGTTCAGAATTTGAAATGAAAGACGTGGGCTTAATGCATTATTGCTTAGGTCTTGAAGCTTGGCAGGAACCACGGAAGATTTTCATCTCTCAACAAAAATATGCAAGGTAGATATTGAAGGCATTCGCCATGGAGGATTGCAAGGAAATTTCTACACCTATGGAGGTTAACACAAAATTATCTATTGAAGATACTTCATCTCCAGTGGATATTGGAAGATACAGGAAATTAGTTGGAAGCCTCATCTACTTGTGCAATAGCAGACGAGACATCTCTTATGTTGTTGGATTACTAAGCACATTCTCTAATAAGCCTTGCCAAACTCATTGGAAGGCAAGCATGCGAATACTCAGATATGTGAAAGGAACCATTGATTATGGTATTCTTTATGAAGAAGGATCATCTCTAGTCAGATACTATCACTTAGATTGGGCACAAGATATTGATACCAGAAAATTAGTTTTTGGATCTTGCTTTTCTTTAGGATCAGGGTTTTACTCTTGGATTAGTAAGCAGCAACCGATTGTAGCATTATCTTCTATTGAAGCTGAGTACAAAGCTGCATGCATTTGTGCATTGAAGTGTGACAACCAAAGTTGCATGGCCATTGCCAAAAATCAAGTTTTCCATGCATGTACCAAGCACATAGAAATCTAGTATCATGACTATGTGTGTGAGTTGATTGAGGATGGGGTCCTAGAGATAAGCTATTTTCCTACTAAAGAAAATGGAGCAGAGATCTTCACCAAGGCTCTTGGGAGAGAGCAACTTCTTCGACACTTTCCAAAGCTTGGGATTGGAACAAGGAGGTAGTTCACCGCAGGGTGGACATTGAGGGGGGGTGTTAGATATGCTCAATACTCCACCCTCATGTGACCACAAATGATCGATGATGCTCTAAGTTGTAAGGCCCCCATTATGACGAGAAGCCATTATGAGAGCCCAGACATTTGTGGAACCCTAACTTCCAAGTTAGATGAGGTCTATGTGTGACCGTTGATGGTTGTAGATGATCTTTGTGAGCCTAGCCATTAGGTTAGGTAGGGCATAAACTTCCAGGCCATTGGGTTGCCAATGTGGTTTCCCCATAGAACCTTAATGGGGGGAGTGCAGATGGGGGAAACGGTAGGACTTCTAGTCCTGGAGATATTTAAAATCGTATATTTTATAGACTAATTTGTATCTCCCGACTACGTTTATCTATATGGAAATGCCTTGTAAAAGCTATATACGCATGGCCCATGTTGATCATCATATAGCATTGCACACTAGTAAGCCCTTCATCTAGAGTCTATCTAGATCACCATCTAAGCTCCACATTGGGAGTGCACGGGTGGTTAGCACCATCATTGTAACTGCATTACGCTCAACAATCTGAGAATTTAAGTTCTCTATCTTTTAGTCTGCGTCTATCTTTGTCTGCGTCTTTTTTCTCTCAACTCTGTCCACAGATCTATTCCGCTGTGTGTGTGTGTTATAAGTCCTCTGAATCTTAGGTATCAATTGGGTAAAGGGTGGCACATCCACAGGTCTTTGGATTGAGGCCGTCAGCTTGCACCTAGCAGCCAAGTCAAATCTCAACCGATACCAACCTGGTGCACCTTTTTCTTCTTGCATTCGAACTCCTCTAGAGTGTGTGTATGTATGTATGTATGCATGTCTCGTAGTAGAAGACAGTATTTGCGGTAGGAAAATGCACCAAGGATGCTTGCTACTTTATGAAGCATGACGGATTTATCTTATTCAAAAATTCATTTTCCCTTTTAAAACGAGCCTGATCTCCCTCTATGTCAGAAAGCAAAGGTAGGTTTAGACTACAGAAGGCAACACTCGGAAAGGAAAAGTGAACATTATTTTTCAAGAGTGACGAAAACATGATCAAGAGAAAATGGAAATAAATCTGGGCTAACGGCATCGGCTGAGGTGTCAACTTTAAGTGTATGAAGACTTATCCCAACATATGAGAAATAATTTATATAGAAAAAGCATTACATCTATAAAATTTAGTAAAATATAAATAATCTCCTCGGCATCAGGAAATTTTAGAGCTCTTTGTTGGGCCTTCTAAGCCTCCAAAATAGGCGCAAAGGTAGCTGGTCCTCCGATCAAGAGTCACGTTAGCCCCCCCCCCCCCCCCCCCCCCCCCCCCCCCCCCCGAATATCTGCTCAAGAAACTCTTGAAGACCCTGACGCATATGATATGGATGAATCCTTATGTCCTCCATAAAGGAAACTCTTGAAGCTATGCAAGGAAAAAGAGTGTTCGTATTGGGCCTTCAAGCAACGTAGAATTCTCTTGTCAAGTGATGAGAATGGAGTAGAGTAGCGGAACGATAATTAGAAGAAGATACAAGAGATCATGTATGTATGTATATATATATATATATATATATATATATATATATATATATATATATATATATATATATAGATATAG
>CM035433.1:110648305-110738305 GCA_020310875.1 Ceratopteris richardii
TAGTGTATTTATATCAATATACATAGCACAATATATGGCATAATTTATGTCGTGTTTTTATTTATATTTAGAAATGTAGTGGTATATATAGTTTAATTACACACACATATATATATATATATATATATATATATATATATATATATATATATATATATATATATATATATATATAGATATATATATATATATATATATATATATATATATATATATATATATATATATATGTGTGTGTGTGTGTGTGTATATGTATGTATGTATGCATGTATGTAAATGTACCTACGTATGCATGTATGTATGTATGTATGTTTGTTTGTAGGTATGTTTGTATGTATGTATGTCTCTATGTATGTATGTATGTATGTATGTATGCATTTATGAATGTATGTATGTATGTATGTATGTTTGTTTGTTTGTATGTATGTATGTAAGTATGTATGTATGTATGTATGTATTTGTGTGTACTCTCTGTTGGAAACAATGTTAGTATAGTTCTCAGACTCTAAGGTATCAACTAAGTAAAGGGTTGCACATTGGCCGGTCTTCGCTTTGAGGTTGTCGGCTTGCACCTAGCACCAAGGTTGGATTTTAGTCAGGATCAGCTTTGTTCAACTTCATTGGCTTGCATTTGAACTTGTCTCGGTAGAGTGTGTGCATGTACATGAACCTTGGCAGATGTCCCTCAACTTCACAAGATTTTAGACCCTCTACAACCCCATTTGGAGAAAATGGCTTGTGGAAAAGGAGGCATAGGTGGAAATTTGGAGCACCTCTGCATGGAAGTTCTTTGAAGTGAACAATCTTTGCGCGCTTATACATCACACATTTGTCTATTAGTAACCACCTATGGGTCACCAAATGAAGTCCTTCATTCAAAGCTATATATATATATATATATATATATATATATATATATATATATATATATATATATATATATATATATATATATATATATATATATATATAAACACAACATACACAATTATACACTACATAAGTCCCCCAACTCTCAGTTTCCAACTTAGTTTGTCATTTTGAGTGTTCTTCGACAGCATACACAATTGCACCACAATTAAATGTACATCTTTAATTTGGACTAATGCCAAAGTTATCGTGGCCGATTCAAATGAAATATATATGGTGCCATATTAAATTAAATGATGCCACAAGATATAAATATTTCCTCAATTATATATATATAAATTCATTGAATACGATTTGGTATTAAAATGTTTTTGAGAAAAATATGTATTAGACTTTATCTTGTTTCTCTCTCTCTCTTTCATTTTTTGGATCTCTCTCACACACACACACGCACACACACACACACACACACACACACACACACACACATATATATATATATATATATATATATATATATATATATATATATATATATATATATATATATATATATATATATGTGTGTGTGTATATATATATTGTGTTATATATAGCACACAGTACATACGTATATGCTGCATAATACATGTATATATAGCAGACAATACACACACACAAACACACACACAGACATACATACATATATACATATATATATATATATATATATATATATATATATATATATATATATATATATATATATATATATATATATATATATATATATATATATATATATAAGTACACACACATAATCATAAGTGACATATTGGTTCTGTTTATATGGTCCAAAAGGTGAACCACGAATTTAGCTATAAAAAGCTTGAAAAATAAAAAAACTAAGCTTAAACTTAGCATAGATCACCTAAATATGTAAAAAAACTATTTTAGCAAAAAATTAGGGTTAAGGTTTTCTACCAAAGTGGATCACTGATTAGTTAATGTTATATAGCAAGTAAAAGCTCTTACTACCTGATGAGCTCCAAATAACGTTTGACCTTTTGTGACCAAAATTTGACCAAGTCAAAAAAATGAGGGTTGTTCAAAATTAAGGATCCTAAAATTTAGGGTCTAAAATTTAGGGTTTGTGCTATTTTGACATTGTTATGTCTATCTATGTATGTATGGGTGTATATATATATATATATATATATATATATATATATATATATATATATATATATATATATATATATATATATATGTATATATATATATATATATATATATATATATATATATATGTGTGTGTGTGTGTGTGTGTGTGTACTATTTGCTATATACATGTACCATATGACCAAACAAACTCAAACTTTGCTCATAAAAGATAGACTTTGGTTGATTGAGAGGTTTTTTTTTAGAGTACAATGAATTGGAAAGACACACACATCTGATCTCGTAAGGTAGAGGCACCCATCTTGGGGAACTTTATGGACACCCATCATTGGAAACTCATGGACATGTTCAACCAGGATTTGAACTCAGGACTTCCTCCTTGAGATTCAAAGCATCAACCACTAGGCTATGCGGGCTTCGTAATAAAGTGATAGATTGGAGATGGTTGAACCACACCCTTGACAGATAGGAGATGGTTGAACTACACCCTAAGAGAGAGGATTAGGAAGTAATCCTCAACCATGGCTTTTGGGGCAAGTGGTTAGCCCATCACATTCCTAACCTAGAGGTTGTGATTTCAATTCCTTACATTGGTATCAGAGCTAGAGTTTTCATGAAGATCTTGTGAGAGACAATAATCTTTCCCAAGCATTCATAATTGTTTTTCCCGAAAACCATTCTCGGTTGTCTCTTTGCATTTGAACCCAAATCATTTGTTTGGAGAGGTTCTGGTTCAACCACAAGTCCCAGCACTTTAGTGCACTAATGTCAATTAAATGATTCTATTCGACGTCTAGAAGCTGTCGAATTGCAGAAGGAAGCAATATTTACAGACGACTTGCATAGGAGGTTTGAATTCATGATCTTTCAGAACTAAGGCCTCCTCTCTACTCAAGATAGCGAGCGCATTCGACACTCATCTACAGATTTTATCCATCTGTTAGAGCTTACCACTGTAGAAGATCACAACAAGATAAGAGAGTTTTGCCCAAGAAGCTCTAGAGCCTTCTAACTCAAGTTAACGTGAGTTAACTCCAGTCTTGAGAGACTTAACTCGAGTGGTGAGTACAACTACCACTAGTGGACTCTAGTGGAAGGTAGTAAAGCAGTGGTTGAGATCACTCCAGCCACTAGTAGACTCAAGTGGAAGATATGAAAGGAGTGGAGGAGATTGCACATGCACTTGTGGACTCTAGTTACATTTGTGGTCCTCATTGTTTCAAGCATGGAGGAGAGTCATCTCTCTAGCACGTGGTGGTCGTAATCCTTAGGTAGGAGATGGTTGAACCACACCCTTGATAGATAGGAGATGGTTGAACTACACCCTAAGAGAGAGGATTAGGAAGTAATCCTCAACCATGGCTTTTGGGGCAAGTGGTTAGCCCATCACATTCCTAACCAAGAGGTTGTGAGTTCAATTCCTTACAGGCTGGGACTTGATTGAGAGATTTGAACTTACCATACAAACAAGAACACTGAAATTTAATTTGATTCAAAGTTACAACTTTTGTTTGAGGTCCTAGTCTCTTGGCCCAAAGAGCTTAAGAGGCCCAAACATAGCTTCAAACTTAAGTTGAAGCTTGTTAGCGTTTTCACCAAAAAAAGTAATGTTTCTAAATCTAACTTACTTTGAGCTTTGATCAAAAGAGGCTTGAATGTAAGTTTGTGCCTGCTAGCCCTTGCAAAAGAAACTTTGAGGCTTGAACTTAAGTTCAAAACTTTCTATAATATTAGTCTTTTGGCTTATAGGACATGAGGCTTGAACTTACGTTTGCAAACTTTGAGCTTTTTCACCCAAAACAGTAGTGTCTCTAAGTCCAATATATCTTTAGCTTTGATCAAAAGATGCTCAAGCTTGAGTTCGAGCCTCTTAGTTCTTCCATCCAAAAGAGCTAAGAGGCTCAAACTTAAGTTTTATCCTCTCAGATTTTCCAGCCAAAAGAATAGTGTCACTAACTCAAATCTACTTTGAAGTTTCATCAAAATATGCTTAAACTTAAGTTTGAGCTTGTTAGCTCTTGCATCCAAATGATCTAAGAGGGTCGAACTTAAGTTTGAGCCTCTTAGCTTTTCCACCCTTGATGTGTTTAATCCAAAGCTACTTTGAGTTTTGATCAAAAGAGGCTCGACCTTGAGTTTGAGCCTCTTACATCCTTCTCCAAAAGAGCTAAGAGGCTCAAACTTAAGTTCATATGGTAAGTTTGAACCTCTTATTCAATCATAATCTCAGTCATTTTTTACCAATGTTTGAGTCTTTTTGGTCATATTGTACGAGGCTAAAAATTAAGTTAAAGCTTGTTAGCTTTTCCACCCAAGAAAGTAGCATTTGTAAATCAAAATAACTTTAAGATTTGAACAAAAGAGACTCAAACTTAAGTTTGAGCCTTTTAGCTCTTTTTATTCAAAAGATCTAATAGGTTCAAACTTAAGTTCAAGCCTATTAGCCCTTGCACCAAAATAAGAAGAGGCTCAAACTTAAGTTCAAGCCTGTCAATCATATTAAATTTGAGTCTGTTGGGTTGTATGAGATGAAGCTCAAATTTAAGTTTGTGCCTCTGAGATTTTCCACCCAAAAGAGTATAATCTTTAACTCCAATTTACCTTGAGGCTTGATCAAAACATGTTCAAACTTAAGTTCAAGCCTCTTAGCTCTTCCATAAAAAGGAGCTAAGAGGCTCCAACTTAAGTTTGAGCCTTCCAATCATAACAAGTTTGAGTCGGTTGGGTCATATGATATGAGACTTAAACTTAAGCTCAAGCCTCTCAGCTCTTTCAGCCAAAAGAGTAGTGTCTCTAGCTCAGATCTACTTTGTATTTTGATCAAAATATACTCAAACTTAAGTTCAAACCTGTTTGCTCTTGCATCCAAAAGATCTAATAGAATTGAACTTAAGTTTAAGCCTCTCAATCATATTGAATTTGAGTGTGTTGGGTTATATGATATGAGGCTCCAACTTAAGTTTGAGCATATCAGCTTTTCCACCCAAAAGAGTAGTATCTCTAACTCCAACCTATCATGATTTTTTATCAAAATATGCTCCAATTTAACTTGAAGCCTCTTAGCTCTTCCATCCAAAAGAGCATTTAAGTTTGAATCCCTCAACTTTTACACCCAAGTGAGTAGTGTCTCTAACTCAAATCTAATTTGACTTTGAACTCTTAGCTTTTGTGTGCAAAAGATTTAAGAGTCTCGAACTTAATTTCAAGCCTCTTAGCCTCTCTAACTCAAATCTACTTGAGCTTTTATGGAAAGATGCTCCAATTAAACCTCCAACCTTCCAAAAGAGAAAAGAGGCTTGAACGTAAGTTTGATCTTGTTAGGACTTGTTCAAAAAATCTAGGCTTGAACTTCAGTTCAAGCCTCTCAATCATATTAAATTTGCATTTTTGGGTTATATGAATTGAGGCTCGAACTTAAGTTTGAGCCTCTCAGCTTTTCCATCCAAAAGACTAGTATCTCTAACTCGAATCCACCTTGCACTTTGATCAAAAGAAGCTAGAATTTAAGTTTGATCCTTTGAGTTCTTCCTTTAAAAAGAGCAAAGAGGCTCATACTTAAGTTTGAGCCTTTGAATCATAATAAGTTTGACTCTGTTGGGTCATATGAATGAGGATTGAACTTAAACTCGAGCCTCTCAACTCTTCGATGCAAAAGAGTAGTACTTGTAACTCAAATGTGCTTTGAACTTTGATCAAATGACATTTGAATTAAAGTTCGATCCTCGTATGTGTTGCATCAAAAAGAGCTAAGAGACTCAAACTGAAGTTCGAGCCTCTTAGCTTTTCCACCCAAAAGATTAATGTATTTAATCCTAAACTTAAGTTCAAGCTCCATACGTCTTTATCCAAAAAAGCTAAGAGGTTCAAAGTTAAGCTCGAACTTTTTAGCTTTACAACTCATCTAAATCTTTTGGTTTATATGCTAAGTTCGAGCCTCTCAGCTTTTCAACCCAAAACAGTAGTTTCTCTAGCTCAAATCTAGCTTGAGCTTTGATCAAAAGATGCTCAAACATAAACTGGAGCCCTTTACCTCTTTATTGAAAAGAGCCAAGAGGTTCAAACATAAGTTCAAGCCAATTAGCCCTTTTTCAGAAAGATGCTCGAGGCTAAGTTGGAGAATCTTAATTTTTCCACCTGAAAGAGTAATATCTTTAAGTCAAGCTTATTTTGAGCTTTCATCAAAATAAACTCCAACTTAAGTTGAAAATTCCTATCCCTTGCACCTTAGAGACTCTAAGCTCCACCTGAAAGAGCAATGTTTCTAACTCAAATCTATGTTGATTTTTGATCAAAAGATGCTCCAACTTAAGCTTAAGCCTCTTATCTCTTTATGTAAAAGAGCTACGAGGCTCCAACTTAAGTTCAAGTTTCTAAGCCTTTCCACCCAAAAAATTCGTGTCTCTAACTCAAATCTACCTTGTCCTTTGATGGAAAGGCACTCAAACTAAAGAGATAAATAATTGTTTTACTTAGAGAAACTTATGTTAGTCCATTAGCTCTTCCATCAAAAGATTTAAGAGGCTCAAAATCAAGTTCGAGCCTCTTAATGTCTCCATGAAGAAGGGATAAGTGTCTCTAAGTCAAACATACCTTGAGGTTCATTGAAGGATGCTCAAAATTAAGTTCAAGCACTACAACATATCGAGGGAATACCGACGGTCAGTGTACCGATAGGCAGCTGTCGACATCGGTATACCCCTCGGAGAATTTGGGAAAGCCGCTTTGCCTCGGAAACACAGCGTCGGTATAAGCGTGGGTATAAGCGTCGGTATACGTGCCCGTAATTTGCTGGAATTACCGATGCTTATACTGATGCTTATACCGACACTCTCTTTTTAACCGGGCCCGAACCCGAAATTCGTCATTTTGAGCGTTTTGAATCTAGAACATCTGCTTTCGGGTTTGCGCGCGCCAAAAGAAGATCTTTGTTTGTCATCCTCTCTCTCTCTCTCCCTCTCTCCCTCCCTTCCCTCTCTCTCTCTCTCCCTCTCTCTCTCTCTCCCTCCCTCTCTCTCCCTCCCTCTCTCTCTCAGTATCTCTCTCTCTCCCTCTCTCTCTCTCACTCTCTCTCCCTCTCTCTCCCTCTTTCTCTCTCCCTTTCTCTCTCTCTCTCTCTCTCTCTTTAAAAAAATCTCTATCTTTATAGATCAGAAGTTTTGGTAAGTAGATCGTACATATTGTAGCACTCTTTTTTCTTTTTCTATGTTTTTTCTTTACTAATATGTTTTCTGTTTGGTTTTGCAAGAGATTTTGGGATCAAATCTTTGAAAATTCGACGAAGAAGAACTTCAAGTGGATTTTGACGATCCTGATTCAAACAATGCTCTCTCTCTCTCTCTCTTTCCCTCTCCTTCTCTCTCTCTCTCTCTAAACACACCTCTATTTTTATAGATCTGATGCTTTGGTAAGTAGATCGCACATATTGTATCACTCAGTTTTCTTTCTTTATGTTTTTGCTTTTCTAATATCTTGTCTCTTTAGTTTTGCAAGAGATTTTTTAGATGAAATCTTTGGAAATTTAACGAAGGAGAACTTCAAGTGGATTTTGACAACCTTGATTCAAAAATTACATCAATGTAAGTAAGACATATATCACTCTTCTATCTTTCTTTATATTTTTGTTTTCTAATATCTTCTCTCTTTATTTTTGTTTGAGAGAGAGAGCGAGCGAGAGAGAAAGAGGGATATGCATATGCATGCATGCATATGCATACATACATGCATGAAGGATATGCATGCATGAGGGATATGCATATGCATACATGCATGCATATGCATACATGCATGCATATGCATACATACATGCATGCACATGCATACATACATGCATGCATATGCATACATACATGCATGCATATGCATACATACATGCATGCATATGCATACATACATGCATGCATATGCATACATACATGCATGCATATGCATACATACATGCATGCATATGCATACATACATGCATGAAGGATATGCATATGCATGCATGCATGCATGAGGGATATGCATATGCATACTTGTATGCATGCATGAAGGATATGCATATGCATACATGCATGCATATGCATACATGCATGCATTTAATATGCATACATGCATGCATGCTTATGCATACATGCATGCATGCTTATGCATACATGCATGCATGCTTATGTATACATGAATGCATATGCATGCATGCATACATGCATATGCATACATGCATATGCATACATGCATATGCATACATGCATATGCATACATGAATTTTTATATTTTTGTTTTCTAATATCTTTTTTAATTTTTTGTTTTCTTTCTTTATATTTTTGTTTTCTAATATGCATACATGCATGCATGAGGGATATGCATACATGAATGCTTATGCATACATACATGCATGAGGGATATGCATGCATATATACATGCATGCATATGCATACATTCATGCATATGCATACATGCATGCATATGCATACATGCATGCATATGCATACATACATGAATGCATATGCATGCATGCCTGCATGCATGCTTACATGCATACATGCATGCATGCTTACATGCATACATGCATGCATGCTTATGCATACATGCATGCATGCTTATGCATACATGCATGCATGCATATGCATACATACATGAATGCATATGCATACATGCATGCATATGCATGCATGCATGCATGCATGCTTATGCATACATGCATGCATGCATGTATGCATAAGCATACATGCATACATATGCATACATGCATGCATGCATATGCATACATGCATGCATGCTTATGCATACATGCATGCATGAGGGATCTGCATACATGAATGCATATGCATACATACATGCATGAAGGATATGCATGCATGAGGGATATGCATATGCATACATGCATGCATATGCACACATACATGTATGCATATGCATACATACATGCATGCATATGCATACATACATGCATGCATATGCATGCATGCATATGCATGAGGGATATGTATATGCATGAGGGATATGCATATGCATGCATGCATGCATGAGGTATATGCATATGCATACTTGTATGCATGCATGAAGGATATGCATATGCATACATGCATGCATGCATATGCATACATACATGCATGCATCTAATATGCATACATGCATGCATGAGGGATATGCATACATGAATGCATATGCATGCATGCATACATGCATATGCATACATGCATATGCATACATGAATTTCTATAGTTTTGTTTTCTAATTTTTTTTTTATTTTTTGTTTTCTTTCTTTATATTTTTGTTTTCTAATATGCATACATGCATGCATGCGTATGCATGCATGCATATGCATACATGCATGCATGCTTATGCATACATGCATGCATGAGGGATATGCATACATGCATGCATGAGGGATATGCATACATGAATGCATACGCATATGTATACATGAATGCATATGCATATGTTTACATGAATGCATATGCATATGCATACATGAATGCATATGCGTATGTATACATGAATGCATATGCATATGTATACATGAATGCATATGCATATGTATATGTACATGTATGTATAGAAGCAAGCATATGCATATGTATATGTATACATGTATATATATGCATATGTATATGTATACATGAATGCATATGCATATGTATATGTACATGTATGTATATGTACATTATGTATACAAGCAAGCACATGCATATGTATATGTATACATGTATGCATATGCATATGCATACATGAATGCATATGCATACAAGCAAGCATATGTATATGTATATGTGTTTGTATACATGTATACATATACAAGCAAGCATATGCATATGTATACAAGCTTAAGCATGCATATGCATACAAGTAAGCATATGCATACATGAATGCATATGCATACACAATGCATATGCATACACAATGCATATGCATACACAATGCATATGCATATGTATACATGAATGCATATGTATACAATCTTAAGCATGCATATATATACATTGGATGAGATGAGATCTTCATATTGCATCAGATGGGATCTCCACGTACACCTTGGGGTGCACATGATCATGATGAATCGAAGGTATGTCATATCCGTAATGGAGCTCCAGTTATGGATGCGGCGCGGAAGTCAATGCGTCAGTGTATGCGACAACTCTGCTCTATCGAATTCGGTATATTAAAATGGAACAAACAGGATAGAGACTCTAAAAATCATATCACACAATGCATATATGAAGAGTACCGGCCAGCACCTGGTAATCCTATTGTGAGTTCCGATTGGATTCAACATACAACACGCGAAGTGATGTCGCATCGAGGATCGGAAGCTCGCGATGCTTTCAAAGCAGGCTTACCGAAGCCTATATGGCTAGATTCTGACGAATGGGAATCGATTCAGGATGAGCATCAACATACTCCTGATCGGTATCGTCAAGAGAGAGATGCGGCGGCCACACGTTTAGATAGTTGGAATGTTGCATTTAGGTAGCGGCGGATACGATAGTATGCGCTACCAATTTGTAAGTATGATGTTAATTATTGAAGTTTTTTGTGTTAAGTATATTATGTATATTCATCTAACAATTTGTATATTTACTATAGGAGTTGGCAGTGGGTCGTCCTCCAATGCGAACTGAAGAATCATATGGATATCGACATGGACTGACTGCACTGTTACAAGACTTAGAGGGACGCGGTGCAATCGTCTCATGGGAGAATATTCTTGATTAGGTAAAGTTATATCTTGGTTTCGTGTTTCTAGTTGTTGTTTATAAATGTCATGTTAATTGGTCTTATTTTATACATATGTTTTGTTGCAGGATTGTAGGTGTAAATATTTTGATCAATGCCACAATTTTGTATCACACTCGCATACAACAACGATGAACCATAATTTTGTATTCGATTCCTATATGGAAGTGTTTTGTCACATTGCCACAATTTTGTATTACACTCCTATGTGGCAATGATGTACCATAATTTTTTATTAGATTCCTATATGGAAGTGCTTTGCCACACTTTTCTACATTTTTCATTTATGGAATATACGACTTTCTGTACATGAATCATTGTTCATTTTTGCTCATATAAGTTTATGTTTTGGTTGCCATTAGAGTACATAACACATGTACTCAGTTGGGCAGAGTGTATTGTCTTTTGCTAAACAACATCATGCTGTAGCAAAAGACAACATACTCTGCCCAATAAAATTTGTGCAGGTATGGTCGTCGGTATACGCGTCGGTAGCTCCAGTATGGTCGTCGGTATATGCTCCGGTAGACCCAGCGGGGATGTCGGTATGGACGTCGGTATGTGCGTTGGAAATACCGACGCTTATACCGGCACGTATATCGACGCTCATACCGGCGCTTTCTTTCTGACGCCTATACCGACTGTAACACCGACATCGCGAAGAAATCACACACGTTCATTTGCCTCGGTAGCAGCCTCGGTATACCCTCGATATGTTGTAGTGAAGCCTCTTAGTCTTTCCACCCGTAAGAGTAATGGCTTTATTTGATCAAAAGAGGCTTGGAATCAAGTTTGAGCCTCTTAGCTCTTTATCCAAAAGCTAAGAGACTCGAAATTAAGTTCAAACGTCTTAGCCATTGCACCAAATGCGTAGAATCTTGAAATTCATTTTGAGCCTCTTGCTTGAGTCATTTGACTCATATGATATTAGTCTTGAACTTAAGTTCCAACCTCTCATTTATTCCACCCAAAAATGTAGTGTCTCCATCTCAAATTTACCTTGATCTTTGATCAAAAGACACTCGAACTTAAGTTCGAGCCTCTTAGCTTTTCCACCCAAATGTGTGATGTCTTTATGTCAAACTTACTTTGAGCTTTGATCAAATGATTCTGAAGTTCCAGCCTCATAGGTCTTTATCCAATAAGAGGCTCAAAATTAAGTTCAAGCTTCTAAGCTTTTCCACTGAAATCTACCTTGAGCTTCGATGGAACGAAGCTTGAACTTAAGTTCCAGCCTCTTAGCTCTTCCATCTAAAAGAGCTAAGAGCTCAAATTTCGATTCCACCCTCTAAATGTTTCCACCAGAAAGAGCACAACATCTCTAAGTGAAATAAACCTTGATCTTTGATTGAAAAACAATCAAAATTAAGTTTGAGCCTCTTCAATCTTGCATCCAAAAAGGTTTGAGTTTCTTAATTAATTTAACTTTGAGTTTGAACCTTTCAATTGAATTAAGTTTGACTTTTTTATCATATGCTATGAGGCCTAAACTAAAGTTCCATCCCTTTAAATGTTTTAGCAAAAAGACAACAATATCTATCTGAAGTGGGATCCTCTCAAGTCAAATCTGTCTTATGTGTTCCACCAAAAACAATAGAGGCTTGAACTTTAGTTCAATCCTTGACCAAATTAGTTTTATGTTTTTTTATCATATATTATGAGGCTATAACTTAAGTTTGAGTCTTGAAATCAACTTAAGTTTCTTCTTTATGTTATATACTAAGAGGCACTAACTTATATTGGAGCCTTTAAGTAGAGAACATAAATTCAAATATTATGAGGCTTCAACTTATGTTCAAAATTGTTTATCATAATCTATAAGCTTGATAACTAGAGACAATAATGTTGATAATACGTTTTGATGACTATGGTTGGGAGAGTTGATGTTATTATGTTGATATTTGCTTGTTATGATCTCAGAGAGAATATTTGTTTGATATTTCATGAGCAATGGAAAACATGGATGCTCTTGAATTTCAAGCAATATTATCAATAATTTATTTTCATTGGAAAATTTATCAAAAATTAGTAGGATGAAGTTTCCTTCAAGTAGGATTTAGAATTGTATTGTTGAGGAATTGTTCTTTAGAGTAGTTTATCCAAAAAATGCTGATGTTTTGGTATATGCTTAGAGGTTGAAGAAGAACAAGTAGAATCAAGTTGCTCTTCACTTTTTGGAAATGATCCTTCTTTGCATCAATGGTGTAATATCTCTAATCAAGATACAAATAATACAAACGACATATTTCGAAATGCTAATGCTAAGATTGATGTACATTCTAGGGAAGAAGAATCTAAAATTAATAAGGAGGATATAAAACTCGAAGAAGATATTGTTACAATCGATGAAGATATTGCACTTACTTCAAATATAGAAGAAGGAAATATAGCTTGAGAAAACATTCATTCAATCTACTGTAATAAATGCCATATTTTTAAAAGTATGAATTTATTTTTCTATACTAGGGATGATTGTATTCATGTCAATACTCTATTTGCATCTCAAACAATATAACTTTATTTTGAATATATTGGCTCTCGTTGAATAAAGTGATGTGTGTCAGTTATTATTTAAATCTTTTTATTTATTATTAATATCATATATTTGTAACTTAAAATTGGACATCTCTTATCTATTTGAGTAATCTAAAAATTAACGTTTTTTTTATCAATGATGAATAAATTCATCTATTAGTTTTTTTTTATTCAATGATGCGTGATTCATCTATTTGTGACTTGAAGATAGAGATCCTTTATTTTAGTAAATGTAAAAATTGTTGTTTTTATATCTAGGATGCATTTGATTAAATTCAAAAGTAGGCTTAAGGTTTGAAGGAAGTAGTAAGATGAGGTTCAAACTTACATTAAGATTTAAATGTGAGCTTTTTGAAATAAAAAATCTATTATTTGCTTAAGTAATCTTAACTTTTTGTTTTTAAATGTAGATGCATAGAATAAGTTCAACATTAAAAGTTAAACTTAAAACTTAGGCTTAAAGTTTGAAAAAAATAGGATCAACCTTAAGATTGAACATGTCCTCTCTTTAGAGATTCAAAAATAAGTCTTTTATATTAAGAAAGGCTTAAAGATTTCTTGGTTCATAAGATGTTATATACTCATTTAAATATCAAGATTTGTTTTGACTTTGAACATATATTCATATTTTTACAAAGTTTCAAGGTAATCAAGCTTTGTTTTGCACACTTCTTTGAATCTATATTCATCAAAGAAATCTATATTCATTTTCTTATAAAAATGTTTTGTGGATGTGTTTCTTATATATGCATAAGGTATTTATGTGAGAAAAAGAGGTTAATTGAGAAAATAAGTGTTTAGATGTTTGCATAGTGTATTGACTATCCATAAATATCTTTTGAATTTCTTTTATACTTATATAGATGTAAACAAGAATAAACATTTCATAAGTGATGATGGTATTGGAAAGCTTGTTGCCATTTGAAGGGTGAAATGAGTACTCTACATGAGCAAAGCTTTTATAAAACATCAAATAAGCTATTTAATGTTATGGAGAAACAACATGCTAGGCCTTTTTGGATTTTACCTTATATATTGTGTAATATATATTTATTTCACTTGAATCTTAACTCATTTTTAACTACTTTCTTTCAATTTTGTAAAATTGGATATTTTTCAAAATAAAATCCAATTTTCAAGTTAAATAGAAATACTACACAAGTAACAAGTATATATTCATATGACTAAGTAACATTAAAGCTTTGTGTATAGTTATTGTGTATTTATTTATACTTTCTGTTTGTTATATGTAAAGAATATTTATCCTCCACTTCATACAAGGAAGCATGTAAACGATCTTGATCTAAATGGCCTTATGTTTAGCCAAGATATAAGATGAAACATATCAAAGAAAGATTACGTTAAAATTTATACAAATGGTGATGAAAAAAATATCTATACATCTAGGATGTTTGGAATTTTTGGATTCTATTTTTGAACACTTTCATGTTGATGTTTGGTCATCCATGTTTAAAAATAATGTTGTGGGAAATGTGAGATTCATAGAGGAACATACAAAAAAAGATGTGATATTTTTGTGGTCTGGATTTAAGAAGATTATTATATGGATCACCTTGACAAATATATAAACCAGATCAGCTTAATGTTCTGTTCATGTTTAAGCCACTACATAAAGTTTGGTGGCTTTTGCACAAGAAATAATACATTGCTCATTGATGATATTGCCTTCAAAGGTTCTATCTCAATAGAGAATAGCATCTATATTAACCCTTATCAAGGAAGACATGATCATTCACTAAAAAGTGATCTTTACCCTACTTTTTGAGGTTAATCCATATGGATGATATTCAAAAGTTTATTTTGCTCCATTGAATTTGACAACCACCTATAACCAAATAACATGCTATATTTCCTATGTTTGGACCTATAATGGAGAATTCATAATCTATGTTAGACCATGAAATCTTGAGTGCATCAAATGATCATTCAAATAACTTGAGCATATCTTCTTCTAATGACTCTCAAGTGCAAAATAATAACGAGAACAAGCTAGCTATTCCATTTCATTGCAATGAAATAGAAAAGGTATATTTAATAACAATAGCACCAACATTTAGTGATCCATGTTTAAATAGAGAGCAACTATAATTGTTACAAATGTGCTACACAAATAAAAATATGAGAGAAAATCATGCACCAGTGTATGCTAC
Source organism: Ceratopteris richardii (assembly GCA_020310875.1). Taxonomy (NCBI): domain Eukaryota; kingdom Viridiplantae; phylum Streptophyta; class Polypodiopsida; order Polypodiales; family Pteridaceae; genus Ceratopteris; species Ceratopteris richardii. Next base: position 110,663,758 of record CM035433.1, read on the forward strand.
AAGGTTGGGCTATTGGTAAAATTGTTCCATAAGTGAAGTTGTAGAAAAATCATAGATAAGAAGGTTACAAAAGGCATATTTTACATTAATAGGTAAACAAAAATTCTTCATAAAATATTTATGTTTTTACTTACATCTACAATGAAATATTTTTGAATTTTTTTCTTTTCCATGATAAAGAAAACTTTGACAAGGTAGGCTTTTAAAACTATCTCAACATTTTGTGATGTGGTTTGAAGATAATCCATGATTATTTTCTCAATACTAGTATCTTCTTTTTATGAGAAATAAGTTTTCCTCACAAATAAACTTATAATTATAAAAAGTAAATAACTCAAAAACATGTAGATGACTGCTCATAAGGGGACGCTTGGTTGTAAATTTTCCTTTTTATTGGATTAAACTTCCTTGTGAATATTTCATTGTTTATATTTTAAAAATTATTATAATAAAATTATATTATTTAATCTTCATTAGCATTAATATAGACTTATCTAAATATCATGCATTTATCTCATGTGATATATTTTATGTGCATCATACACACACACACACACACATATATATATATATATATATATATATATATATATATATATATATATATATATATATATATATATATATATATATATATATATATGTGTGTGTGTGTGTGTGGGTATGTATGTATGTATGTATGTATGTATGTATGTATGTATGTATGTGTATATATATATATATATATATATATATATATATATATATATATATATATATATATATATATATATATATATATATATATATATATATATATATATATATATATATATATATATATATATATGTGTGTGTGTGTGTGTGTGTGTGTGTGTATGTATATAGATTAGATTGATTGAAAGAAAAACTATAAATCTGTATCATGGAGTTTGGAATCCCCAAAAATATAATATCATGCATTTAAATCATGTTATATGTTTTCTTATGTATCATCAATTTTAATTCATTTTAATTTTTTAGTATCGAGAGAAATAATAACAAAGTAATTAAAAATGTCTTTAATTCATATGTAGTTATGAATTAATATACAAATGCATTAATATAGAATGTATCATCAATTTAATTGATTTTTATATAAATCTAGTTATTTTTGTCTCTTTTTTTTGCAAAACACAATGCTAATTTGCATTTAACGTACAAAGAAAAACACAAGCTTGGCATTCTTGTGTTCTATTCTTCACACATATATGAGTCTTCATCAACAAAGAAAATATTTTCTTCATTCTTACAAGATGAATGAAGGGTGTTAATTTTGGAAATGAATGGCATTTTTCTCAAGACAATTGATAAGGAAAGGGGTGATCCAATTTCAGAATTTTTGCAAAATCTTAGGACTTTTGTCAAAGAGAACCCGATAATTTTCAATTATGTTTGCAAGGATGCATTATATTTCTTGGATTTTTGTATCATATTTTTGAAGTGTGGAGTTGGACTATAGAAAGATTGTCGACAACTCAAAGAAGAGTCATCTTCTATTTTCCAAAACACAATCAGAGGTTTCATGTGATAGCAGGTCATGGTGCATGCTAGAAAACTAATATATGCATCATATATAAGTTTGTGCATCCTTAGAACTTTAAGATAATTTGGAAACTTTTTCCTCATTTGGATGGAAACAATAGCATAATGTTTTATGATACATTGTATCATGTAAATTGGAATATGTAGGGCAGTTATGTGGTTCTATGAAAGTTATGGAGGCAATCATTAGAGGGTTTCAAAAACCTTTTGGCCAAAACAATGGTTCCTTGGATTCGTGGATGAATTTTCCCAAAGAATAGGCATTGTTATACATGCAATGCATTTGTAAATCAAACACCTTGTGATAGAGAAACATATTTTGTACTTGAACAATGTATTAAGAAATGCTACCAATGATTTTAAAATATTTGAAGATCATGTATACAAATTTATTGATGTTTTTAAACACCACATATTTTTGGGATTCTTCAACCAAGTGAACAGTTATTGGTAGATTGAATTGCATATATTTGAGTTATTATGAAATTGGATTGTTTTTTAAACTCTAAATTCATTTGATAGATTTATTTTAAACTTAAATTGGAACAATTTACTCATCTTTATAAACACCATAATATACTTTTCATTTTGTTCACCTAAGTGAACAATTATTAGAATGCAAATTGCATATAATTAAGTTATTGCTAAATGAGATTACTTTTTCAACCGCTAAATTTATGTGGAAGATCTTTTATAGAATCAAAGTTTAATAAACTTATTGGTGTTTTTTAACATCATAATACAAACAAATGAATATGTAGTATATATCAAATTGCATATAATTAATATTTATATTGAATTGTATTTTTTTTCAAGCTCTAGATTCATATTATGATAGATTTGTTATACAATTAAATTCAAATTGATTTATTGGTGTTTTCGAACACCATATTTCAGGATGGTTCAACAAAGTAAACATTACTTGAATAAATAGTTATTGATAGATCAAATCACATATAATAAGCTATTGTTGAATTTGAATTTTTTTCCTCAACTCTAAGTTCATGATAGATTACCTAATTTAAATAGGATTAACATTGAGATAATCAACTTTAAATAACTTATCAAATTTGAAATGTATGTGAATATCATTGAATAATAATATGCAATAAAACAATTGAACTTTCAATACAAAGGTGATATAATTTGTGAAGTAATCAAAGTTAAAACTCTAAAATTCAACTCAGAGCATAATGGAGATATTTATAGCTCAATGGAAAACGTGTACAATTATTATGAACGAATAGAGTTCAAAACTTTAAAAACTGTATGAAAAGGACAATATGTTCATGAGTAAGTCTTTGTAAGAATATTATAAGATAGAAATTATAAGTTAACGTCATCACTTGTATTATAAATGGAACTTGTATCCTGGAATATCATGGATTTTCATTCTCTATCAATTTGTGTTGGATTTTGAGGTCTGCAAAAGCATGCAAATAACAAAAGGAAAAAGAAGAAGAAGAAGAAGAATAACAAGAAGAAGAAGAAGAAGAAAAAGAAGAAGAAGAAGAAGAAGAAAAAGAAGAAGAAGAAGAAGAAGAAGAAGAAGAAGAAGAAGAAGAAGAATATTATAGCAAAACACACAATACTGAATGCATTACCAAATGAATGTAGAAAGATAAGTGACCCATTAGGGTTATAGGCATAAATACAGCTCATGGAAAAAACCTCCTAAAGAGGGAAAAAAGTGTCTAGATAGTCCTTAGAATGTTCACACACATCACTACCAAAATATATCAACAAATCCCCGCTTGGAGTGATGTGGTGAACAATGATCTGGCACTCATGTATAAGAAACTGCCCAACTATGTGAATAGAGATCAATCCACAAACAGAAGTAAGCAACAAAGATTTGTGAAAAGCTTCAAATGTCTCTTGAGGGAGAGATTTTTTGAAAAGTTATGCAGTGTTATCTCGTGTGGACACATATGCCAAAATGATCTCCCCAACAAAGAAGCTCTCTCTAACATAATGATAATGCACCTCAATGTATTTTATGCAAGCATGGAACACAAGATTCCTCTTAACTACCAATGTGCTATGATTGTAAATGAAGAGGGTGGTCGCAAAAGATTGATCAACACCCAAATAGGCCAAAAGGTGTCTGAGCCACACACACCCAACAACCACTTTGAAAGTTTCCCTATAATCAACCTCACAACTAGAAGTGACCATAGTAGGATGCTTCTTGATCAACCAAAATATGCATGAGCTACCAAGCATGAAGCAAAAAACACTAGTGGAAGCACGAGTATCATAACAAGGACACAGTAAGAGTCAAAATGAGCATGTAAATTTGGCAATAATGATCCCCCTTTTGGGATAAAAAAATCCAAATAGTCGAGTACCACTCAAATAGTGAAAGATGAAAGATGTGCTTAGGCACATGCCAATGCTTCACACTTGGGCAATGCATGAATCAGCTAATCTCAGAGAGAACAAACTGAATCTCAAGTCACATTATGCATAAGTAAATAAAGCATCCAATAGCATGCTGATAGAGAACAATATCAAATGCATCTCCAAGATCATGAAGACTCAATTGTAAACCTATTTGCATTGGAGTGGTAAGCATTTGCAATCTTCAAGGCCATAATGCTACAAGAATGTTTCAGTATAATTTGTTTGACATAGAGCTCTTCCATCATCAACTTGCATAAATTGAATGCCCAAATAATGATGCAAATGCCCCAAATTCGACATCTCAAAAGAGGCATGCAAATCAGCCTTAAAATCAAGAATATGCTTCTCATTAGGACTAGTCAATAACATGTCATCAACATAGACACCTATGCTCCAAGGCACATCCTTTTCATGCTTAACATATAATGTGCTCTCAGTTCGTATGTTCTCAAAACCATGTGAAATCAAGTAGGCATGTATCTTTTCATACCAAGCACATGGTGCTTACTTTCAAACCATATAATGCCTTTTTCAACCTGCCCACTTTCTTTTCATGCTCTTTCTGTAGAAAACCATGGGGCTAAAACCAATAGAGTTCATGTAAGTGAGCCTTTAGAACTTTAATTTTAATATCCAATTGATGTACATTCCAACCAGTGTAGACTGCAAGTCCAAATATGTTGCGAACCATAGTCACCTAGCATGTGGATCTAAAGGTCTCATCAAAATCACTACCTCTTTCTTGGTCATAACCTTTTTACAAAAAGCCTACCCTTATACCTATCAAATGCTCTGTCACACTTATGCTTCAATTCATATACCCATTTAGTGCCAATAGTCCTTTTTTAGGAGGAAAAACACATAAAGACCACATACTATTCTTCATAATAGCATCATATCATGATAAGATAGCAAGCATCCAATTTTTTGAATGTTGTGCTTCATCAAAATAAATAGGCTCATTCTCATCGCATATACTAGAGGTGACCATTGCACAGTAATCTGATTCAATATAAGCACTATGAGATCCTAAATGAGTAGGACCTGACAAAGGTGTATCTAATTTGCTATCTCAGAAACCCTACACCATCTATTTTAGCATTTTATGGCCTCCTCTATATTAGCCCTCTCATCAACAATTGCATCATCTAAATTTGCATTAAAAATGGAATGATTTACATCATAATGTGGAAGCTCTAAAGGTCGCATAATTGCGTGATCTCGAAAAGCACTTGATTATGCACTAGTAAAAAGAGGTCCCAAAGTGTCATACACATCTTTGGAGCTAACTAATGTCTCCTCTGTACATGAAATTAATGGCTGAATTGCATCATCGACAAAAGCTACAACATGGCTAACCATAATACATTTATGGTGTGGATGGTAACAATGATAACCATTGATTTGAGAACTCTACCCAAGAAAATTACTTTTCAGTACTTTATCATCCCATTTTCTACATTTTTGTTCAAGCACTAATGCAACGGAAAACAACCAAAGACATTGAGATGAGCAATAGATGGCTTATGACCATGCCAAGCCTTATATGGAGTTATAGATTGTAGTGCTTTTGCGAGACACATGTTAAGTACATATGCTTTTGTGCGATGTTCTACATCTCTACCATTCTACATTATATAATTGAACAATGGGCAAAAAGGGTTTAGCAAAACTCACCATACAAAACATAGATTCTAGTATGGAGGCAAAGAAGTTTCCAGAGTATGATGAGCAAGTTAAAGATATGGAATCACGATAAGTTATAACTATGAACTAAAGATTGATTCCAAATTTGAGTCATTAAATGTCTTTCTCTCAATATTGACTAAAGTAATATCAGAATTTAGTGCAACGATTCAATCCATAGATACATAATTTAATTAAGAGTGTAGGAATTTACAAGAAACTGTTCACTATGAACTTTCAAGTTTGAATGAAAGTATGGATACATTATCAAATCATGTGAAAGAAATTTCAGCATTCAAAACTATTAGCCATGAAATTTAAAGTTTAAAAGAAAATATTGAAAGGTTAATCAATCAAGTATAAGAAAATGTTACATGTGAATGTAAATATAAACATCAAATTCAATTTCAAAGTATATCTATACATTCTATTGACCAAAATCCTTTATCCGACCATAGAAGATTCACTCCTAGCCCTTTACATAGAACAAAAAATAGTGTCCATACTCAAATTGTTAGATGTGTTTTGTGTGATCAAATAGGTCATTTATATGGGAATTATATTGCCTATAAGAATTCATGTAGACAAAATTTGGTACTTGAAATTGAACGGAAAATATGTAATTATCATGATCACTTACCTCTACGCTTGAATCTGGGTAGGGGTGGTATGACAGCATATTTTGACTACTCAAAACATCGATCAAAATCATCAAATAGATTGAAGAAGAAATGGAAGCCAAAGAAGGATAACATTACTCAATCTAATGAAAGTAGTTGTTTAACTAAAAAAGGTGAAACCTCCATAAGTATGAATCAAGATGAATCATTCGACATAGATACAAAAAGATTTGAGAAATTTTTGAATGAACAATTACAAGTAAATGAAGAAGAGCATATTGAAAAACCAATTAAAGTGAAAAGTAAGAAAGATGGTACAACATATGTACAACTTGATGGAAAGTTTTTGTATAATGAATAGATTTTTTATCTTGAAAAGATTACAGGACTTATGGAAGAAAATTACAATCATATTCTAACCAAAATTCAAGATGACATTAATGAAGAAGAAGATGATGGAAATATAAGTACACAAAATGACCAAGAAAGTACATCATATCCTAAACATGACGATCACACCAAAATAGGAGAAATTGTTGATAAAATCATGAAACAAGTTGATGATTTTGTTCCTTTCAATACAACAAAGCAAAATAGCATAAGAATATTACATGAAAATTATGATGAAAAGGAAAATCCTTAAAAAGTATCTACTTATGCATTTTGAGAGTCATAAATATTGTTTTAACGAGAGTTTTTACTTTCTTCCTCAACAAAAAGATAAGTTATGAATGATTACAGGTGTTTTTACTTTCTTCCTCATCAAAAAATTCAGTTATGAATGATCATGGAATTTTTTACTTTATTTGTCAATAAGAAAGTAAAGTATAAAAAACACCTACAAGAAGAACATTATGAGAGATGGATAACCATGTTTTTGAGATTGTTAGAGATAAATAGCTTGTATATGATGAACAGATGCCGATGATGATCGATGAAGAGTTTGAGTGACATAAATGGTTTGAAATAACTTTATGAGAGATGTGTAATGAGAAAAACTATATAATAAAAAGTATTTTTGGATACTAAATTTCGATGATTCTATGTAACAAGAAAAATCTTGAAGGACATTCTTCTCAAGGAAAAGCAAATAAAATTTGATTAGAGAGAATCATTGAGTGATGAGATATTTGCATTATAGTCTTCATTTCTATTCTCCATTTTTTTCACCATGAAGCTTATATTTGCATTCCAAGGATGCATATGAATAATGTAAAGAGCACATAAGTTTTCTTCCCTTAGGTGCAAGACTACTTGCATATATCTTAAATGTAATAAAAAACATGATGAAGAGGTTAGAAACATAGTTAGATTTTGAAGATGAAACCTCTTCCGCAAAAACCATTACTCTATCTATGCACCATAATTGATTGAATTTTCACTTATAGTATGCATGGTATGGTCTCATTACATGACCTTGCATTGAGGCATGAACTGAGCTTTACCTATGCACTACGAGTGATTTTGTAAGGATGAATGTATAATATGTGAGTGAGAGCACAAGCCTCACCATGAGGAGCCTTTTACCTTAATGATTGCATCGTTTCTTCATGCATTTCAAAGTATGCATCCAATAGGGCTATATTATAAGGCCATGCATAAACACATATCTGCTAATCCTATGAACATATCAAATCAAATTTAAAGATGAATTGATTTTTGATGAAAATAGGTTATTTGGCCTATCGAGGATGCTGTGCAGGTTTGGTGGGGGTGAATGTCGGAGACAAATACTCTCCTCACTTGGAAGACAAATCAATAAAAATAAATCACATGCACGCAAAAGATTATATACTTCATACAAAAGATTCGCAAAAAAATTCAAATCTTTGATGAGTAAAATACAAGCTCGTAAGAGCATGCATCCACCTCTCCTCCATGATTTCGTATATCAAAGATAATCAAATCTATAACTTAGCATGCCTATCTTCTCCAATAGGAAAAGCTCAAAAAATAAGAAAATCAGGGTCTATATGGATGGCTATTTGAATTTGATGCAATATGGTCATGCCAATGCTCTCAAGCAAGGCTGGCACCTACTGACGAGCTCGTAGTCGGTGTTGTTAGTGATGAGGAGATCATAGCGAACAAGGCCCCTGTGATGTCACTAAATGAAAGGATAGTGATGGTGAGAGGAGTCAAATGGGTGGATGAATTTATTCTAAATACACCTTATGTAATTAATGAGAGCTTCATGAAGAAGATAGTCACCGAGTATGGTATAGACTATATCATACTGCCAGATGGTAGTGATGCTTACAGACTTGCAAAGAAAGGCAGGTCGCTACAAACAGATAAATTGAACCGAAGGAGTGTCCAGTATTGACATTGTTGGGAGGATGCTCTTGTGTGTAAGAGATCGGCAGTTGAGTGAAAATCAGCATCATGCATCTTTGCAGCATCACTTCAGCCATGGAAATAATAATAAATCTGAATAATGGATAGTATTTCTTGTAGGACATGTGGAATCGTGCTAAAGAACTGAGAGATTTTCTATTAATCGATAGTCATACGAACGAAACTCGGAGTTCCAACAAAGGACCTCACCATTCTATTATAAATTTGCATGAGTGCAGTTGCATGAGGGAGGGTTGTTTTTTCCACAAGAGCTAATCGGTACTTCAGGTGAACAGCAAGTGATAGCTTTCTCTTAGTTTTCTGGCAATCCTAGGGAGAATGATCTAACAGCCCCGGCAAATCATGGACGGGGAAGGAGGACAAAGGATGCACTCACGTTGATCCGACTTCCAAGCTCAATGCTTCACGTTCACGACAGAAGTTTTTTTTAATGCTTCTTTTAATAAAATGCATGCAGATTTGACAGTAGCAAAGCTTTATGACAATGATGCCGATTATATGTGCGAAGATTACTTTAACACTCAGACAGACCTTCAACAGTAGGGAGAGCAATTATTAGCAATTCTCGAGGGCTCTCGTGCGCAAGATCTGACGAATGAGAAGGGAAAAGGCTGATTTGCATAATGTTCTAGTGATGCGTGCAATTGTGGAGGAGGCAGCATCCAGCGCATGAAGAAGAGGCTGCTTTGGTCACGCGCAAAGCCAGAGAAGGAAGCAACTATTGATGTTAATCATATGATGTGTGCGGCAAAATTATTGTAATGTCCTAACTTGAAGAAGCATCCATATAGGTTTCATTCAAGTTTCTAATTTTACTGAACTTTGCCTCTCCACTTCCGCTCTGCGATGTTCTTTTTATCTACAGCATTTTGACTTGAAGTTGTTATTATGAAGCGACATCAAAAAGTGTAAACAGATGAATTATAGAATGATTTAGATGCAAAAGAAGTCACAGTTAATTTGAGTTTTTTCATCTGACTTTCACCATTTGTAGGACATATACTCTAAGCATTCAACACTTATTTTTAATTCTCTAATGTACTTTGAAACCAAGAGTTTGAAGCTATTAGAGTTCTTTTAGAAGACGTTTCTGAATACCTCACAGTGCAAGGATATACTTCCGTTGTCCAGCAGTTCTTCCATTCAACAGAGATGGGCATTTTCCTGTAAACCTCTGGCTGCTTTACGTACAATCATAAGAACACTATTCATAACTTAGGATTTCCTTTCCTCGATCTTACTTATTTATGTGTAGTGATGTGCTTGGTCCTGTGAATAATGTGTGTTAACATCGTAATTGTTGTGAACTTTTGTATGGTTTTGCTCATAAAATTTTCATTGAACAAAAGTAACCATCTTTGTTAAAGGCGATACAATAGATCGTATGAGGATTGTTGCATGTCCCTTTTTTTTACATTGATACGAGTGAGAATTGATCGCCACCATCACCATCTATTCATAAATATCTGCTTATAAGGTGAACAGTGCCAATAACAATAGATGCATAGTGATTAAATGATTATGTTCACTGAAAACAAATGTATGATTTGATCTTTGGATTTTTCTATATTTCCTATGAATTGGAGTAACATGTTGATGAAAAAATACTAATATATTAAAAAAAATAAAAGGAACAGGCTATTTAGCATACAATATGTGTTGTCTTTAAGTTTGAACTTAATCAGAGAAAGAGAAAGACATAGTGCAAGGTCCGATAGGAATACTGAATCGTGAACCTAGACTTTGACGTATTTCAAAAATCTTTAGATATATATATATATATATATATATATATATATATATATATATATATATATATATATATATATATATATATATATGTGTGCGTATATATATATATGTGTGTGTATATATATATATATATATATATACATATATATGTGTGAATATATATATATATATATATATATATATATATATATATATATATATATATATATATATATATATATATATATATATATATATATATATATATATATATGCTTTCAATTTTCTTTATACACATAATTTAGAATTGTTTTTTTTTTCAAATATAGGCGTTGAAATATCAACTATTACTTAGCAAGGATTTTGACTCTGTCTTAACCTGAGTTCTCTTAAGATGAACAAAGAATGATGCATTGTTTAGCAAGGTAGATATGAATTACTCAGTGTAGTTTACACGATTTTGTGAAGAAAATTGATCAAGCATGACTTAAAAATCTTCAGTAGAACAGTATTTGGAAACAAGCATATGATTAACTTTTATCAAAGTACATATGAATGCATGTGTTAAAGTTAAGTCTCTAAATTGGTTTTGAGTATGTATGTTTTCTCTAAGTGTCCATTACACTTGAGATCATTCGAAGTTATCTTATTTGAATGTGAATTTGGATTTGTTTTGTCTAATTACTTTCCATTGCATTGAGTTGGCGATTGGCTTGATCCACCAACCAAGCATCCCTGACACTTCTTGACAGCACTGTACTCTCACCCCACCACCTCGCTTTTAGTTCTCTTTCAATAACTATTGCACAATGTTCAAATAAGAAGGATTCAATTTTTCTAGCTAATTAACTATATCCCACACATGGATTTTTTGTAATCAATAACATCCTTTCATCCATAATTGAAAAATACTGAATATTTTTGTTTTATTCATGGTAGTACAAATAAACAATGAAAAAAATGGATACGGATGCACTTCTAATCGAAATACTTTCGATCGAAAATCTTTTTGATCAAAAGCACTGATCAAAAAGGTTTTTTTATCAAAAGCACTTTCTATGGAAAACTTGTTTCTAACCAAAATATATATATATATATTTACATTTGATCAAAAAGTTCATTCCACACGTGCTTGTTTGCTAGTCTATAGAGCTCTAATACTACAATTCCTTTCATAGAGGCCTTTGTTCACTATACCATTCAGGTATTGGTCTATTTTTTATTTATTCTTCTTTTCATTGTATCATGCATATTGTATGATTCTCATAAGTGCCTCTTACATATATCTGATTTGTATTTATATAACTAGTTTTATGTTTTTTAATCAAGTATATACATATTTGACTCGAAAAGCTTTCTTACTTGTATACATTGATGAATAAAATTTAAAAGAAACCACTACTATGATTGTGTGACTCGCTACATCGATTCTTACTCTCACAACAGTATAGGAATGAGCAATAGATCTATTGAGATTGTTTGAATCACTACATTGATTCTTACTTTTTCAATGGTATAAGGAGTGTATAGGGACTATTGTGATTCTTGTTGGTGCAAAGCAAGCCTTAACACTTGGCTTTGTTGTGTGCCTTTGAAAACCCAACATAAAGCTTGGACTATTGAACCCTTGGAAAGCATAAAAGATTGGACCCTTGGATGATACATTCACAAGAGTCAATAATCATATGAACCTAGTCTTATTGATTCTTACTTTTATCTCATGTAAAAGTCAATGTGACTTTATCAACATTGTAATCATACCTACTAGACTAGAGTCGTGGAAAAGTTAGATGATCTAGTTGAGGGAATATCTCCCTAAGTCTAGTGGAGAGAATCAAGGGAGCTTTAATTTGAATTCAAATTCAAATTCATTCAAAAACCTTCTATAAAAACCAATGTAAAAGTCGCGGGTTTAGTGACACTCTTCCCGAGGCTAATCCAAGCATATTTGTAAGAGTGTGAAAGCTACTACCTAGCCTACACCTCTGAGTACCATTGGGCATCATTCTACATGCCAATGGGAATGTACATTTGATAGTATCAATACATATACTCATAACTTTTACTCTGTGTTTTCTCTGAGTAACTACCTCCAAGTCTGTCAACTTCAACAGGACATATCTCAAGATCTACTGAACCAAATTTGATGATCAAGGGCTCATTGGAACCAGCTCAAAGCATTCTACAACACTACAAAGTTTCAAGTCAATCTATTCAGCCAATTGGGAGAAATCACTGTCGAAGTGATCACTGGTATATTTCTGTGTGATTCCTAAAAAGTCGGGGGTGTCCCTGATTTTGCTAAACATCATGCTCAGTGTATAGTTTGTCATTTGGAGTGATTTAACTTGCTAATGGTAGCTTGTTAAGTTAATTTAATACTCCCAGAAGGAATTAGATCAATTGTAAGTGTGCTGGACACACTGAGCTTAGGACTGAGCAGGTGTCATTACAGAAATAGCAAGTTTTTTGGACTTATGAAGGTTCAAACTTATCTGTTTTGATTTGATCATTACTCAATCACTTTGTAAAGCACATATATAGTTTCTTGGTGTCATTTGAAAGCTCAAGCAGTTTCCAAACCAAATCTGAAGAGAAAAGAGGGCAGGTGTGAAGCAGGTCTAGCAGCACCAACTTGATCAACATACTTCTCATCAAGCACAAGGGCCAGAAAGAATCAGCTATGGATTGAGTTTACAACTCTTAGGAAGCAATCAAAACGATGTGTTTCAGATTTTGTCACCAAAGTCAAAGATATAGCAGATCAACTTGCAAGTGTTGGAGAAGAGATTGAAGAAGAGCAAATAGTCAGACAAGTGATCAATGGACTCAAAGCAGATGACAAGTGGGAGAGCTTTACCACTGCAATGGACTTGTACATGGACATTCAAGCACCTGATCTAACAACTCTGATTGGACAACTCTTTACACATGAAGCCAAGATCACAAAGAATGGAGAGCAATCAAAAGGTAACAATCCCTCTGCCCTATATACAGATAAGAAATCTAAAGATAAGGGTAAAAGCAAGAAGGTTGATGATGAAGGATCCACCTCCCAAGCAAACTATGCAGGGAGAGGTAGATCATCTAGAGGTAGGGGCAGAGGAGGTAAGTCAGGTAGGGGGAGACCCTATAATCAATCTCCATGCAATATTTGTGGCTTGTCTAATCATACTACAGATGAATGCTACAAAAACTACAAGAACCAAAGAGGAAGAGGTCACCAAAGAGGAGGATACTCCCAAGGCAGAGGCAGGTTCAATCAATCTCAAGGCTACCATGGCTACAACAATAATTACAACAACAACTACAACAATAGTTACAATCACAATGGCAATTATCAAGGAGGATACAGGAACAGAAAGGATTACAACAATTATGCAGAGGATCAAGATGATTCCTTGTTGATTATGAACATGACATCTAAATCAGGTATCAATGATGATCATTTGTTCTATATTGATTCAGGTTGCTCTAACCATGTAGCTGGGAATGTTGCCTTACTCTCTGATTTGGAAGAACCTAAAGGCAAGCACCAAGTGCAGACAGGTGATGACACTAAACACTCAGTGGTTAAAGTAGGTAATGTCAAAACAAGTGATGGTAATCAGAATTTGCTAAGCAGAGTATTGTATGTTCCAACAATCACCAAGAATCTGATGAGTGTAGGTCAGATTGTTGAAAAAGGTCTACAGGTCAGGTTCACTCAACATGGTGCATATGTGGAGGATCCAAGACATGGATTCAGAAGGATAGCCAAGGGAGAGAAGTCAGGTAGATTGTTTACCTTTGAACTTGAGGATACTAAAAGTATTGCCTTGTACAACTATAGGGACCAAACCCTATCAGAATTGGAGATGTGGCACAAGAGATTGGGTCACATTGGAGAGAGAACCATAAAGCAGATGAGCAGAGATCAATGTGTGCTTGGGATACCTAATGTATCCAAGCAACACATGATATACAAGTGTGGGGCTTGTCAATTTGGTAAGTCACACAGGTTGCCATATACCAAAAAGGGTTTTATGCATGAAGATTACTTGGAATTGGTGCATACAGATGTGTGGGGACCAAGCAAGGAGCCATCCATATCTGGATCAAGGTACTATGTATCTTTTATAGATGATTATAGCAGATGGACTGTCTTATACTTCATGAAACATAAAGATGAAGTATTTAATTGCTTCAAAAGGTATCTTGCATTAGTAGAGAATCAAACAGGTAGACATTTGAAGAGATTAAGGTCTGATGGTGGTGGAGAATACTTCTCCAATGATTTTGAAGAATTCTTGCAGGAAAGAGGCATCAAGAGGGAGATTACCACAAGGTACTCACCTGAACAAAATGGGGTAGCTGAAAGAAGAAATAGACTCATTGTGGAGACAGCTAGGTCTATGCTTAATGAAAAGAAACTACCAAATTATCTTTGGGCAGAGAGTGTATCTACTGCCACATACTTGATCAACAGGTTGCCATCAAAGACACTTGATGGAATGACACCCTATGAGGCTTGGCATGGTAAGAGACCATCTCTGGATCATTGCAAGATCTTTGGGTGTGTTGCATATGTGCATATTCCCTCACAGGTAAGGGGAAAGCTAGACCCTAAGGCTGAAAAATGTATCTTTATTGGTTATGATTTGAATCAGAAAGGATACAGGTTCTATAACCCCTCAAACAAAGGCTTCAAGGTAAGCAGAGATGTCATCTTTGATGAAAATGATTCATGGTATGATAATGAGTGTAGGAAAGTTAGCCTACCTTATGATATGGAAGAAGACTTTCCAAAGCTTGTCAGGCAAGAACCAACTCAGAATGAGGACACAAGCTCAGATGATGAAGACACCATCAACATTGAAGAATTCAAAGCTTGGAAATCCAAAGGGAAGATGAAGATGAAGCAACTTGAAGACAATCCAGAATCCTCAACTCAAGCTATGAGGAGATCTTCAAGGGAAAAGAAGAAACCTATTAGGTATGGATATGATACTTCACTTGTAACCAAGCACTCTGTATATCTTGCAAAGGATATCTTAAGTGAAGAACCAGGTACATTTGAGGAAGCTATTACTAAACCAGAATGGAAGGAAGCAATGGATGAAGAAATGGAGGCTCTCAAGGAGAGTGATACTTGGGACTTGGTACCCAAGAAGGACTCCATGAAGGTCATAGGATCCAGATGGATCTACAAACTCAAAAGGAACTCAGATGGTACAATAAGCAGGTACAAAGCTAGGTTGGTAGCCAAGGGTTTTGCACAAACCCAAGGCATTGATTATGAGGAGACATTTTCTCCTGTGGCAAAGATGCCAACTATCAGAATTATGGTGAGTGTAGCTGCATCCAAGAATTGGAACATGTACCAATTGGATGTGAAGAATGCATTCTTGAATGGATGGATATCTGAAGAGGTCTACATGTCACAACCACCTGGCTATGAGGATCCCAATAAGGTAAATCATGTTTGTAAATTGAAGAAAGCTCTGTATGGATTGAAGCAGGCACCTAGAGCATGGAACTATAGGTTGACAACCTATCTCTTGGATCAAGGATTTGTGATGAGTAAAGCAGATACTTCATTGTTTATAAAGAAGAACAATTCAGAGGTAATATACTTGTGTGTCTATGTTGATGACATCATTATTACAGGAAATGATATTCAAGGAATTAGACACATCAAAGGTCAAATGATGAAGGAATTCAAGATCAATGATCTTGGATTATTGAAGTACTTCCTAGGACTTGAATTGGTCTACACAAATTCAGGTATATTCATTACTCAGAAGAAGTACATTCAGGACATGGTCAAGAAGTTTAATTTGTAGGAAGCTAAAGTCTCAAACATTCCTATGGAGGTCAACCACAAACTCAGTGCACATGAAGGAGAAGAACTCAAGGATATTACAGGTTACCAAAGTTTGGTAGGTAGTCTCAATTATGCTACCTTAACTAGGATTGATATCTCATATGGTGTTAGTGTACTTAGCCAATTTATGCATAAGCCAAGAGTATCACATTTGGAGGCAGCCAAGAAGATAGTAAAGTACCTAAAGGGAACACAAAATCATGGTTTGTATTATCCATATTCATCAGACATTGACATCAAGGTATACTCAGATGCAGATTGGGCAGGTTGCAAGGATGACAGGAGGAGTACATCTGGTTACATATGCTTTGCAGGTGATAAACCTATTTCTTGGTCATCCAAGAAACAACCCACAGTGGCTCTATCATCTACTGAGGCAGAGTACAGAGGGCTAGCTAATGCCACTCAAGAATCAATATGGTTAAAGTTACTCTATTCAGAATTGGGCCTATACACAAGGCCACCTATCATATTTGGTGATAACACAAGCTCACTTCATTTAGCTGCTAATCCTGTGTATCATGCTAGGACAAAACACATAGAGGTTCATTACCACTATGTGAGGGAGAAATTACTTAGCAAAGAAATCCAATTGTCATATGTATCCACTAATATTCAATGTGCAGATTTGCTTACAAAAGCTTTGGATGGGAGCAAGCTATGCAGGTTTAAATCCATGATTGGATTGCAGGATATCATTGAAGATTAAAGATGAAGACTCAAGCAAGTGTTTGGCTTGAGGGGGAGCTGTTGGTGCAAAGCAAGCCTTAACACTTGGCTTTGTTGTGTGCCTTTGAAAACCCAACATAAAGCTTGGACTATTGAACCCTTGGAAAGCATAAAAGATTGGACCCTTGGATGATACATTCACAAGAGTCAATAATCATATGAACCTAGTCTTATTGATTCTTACTTTTATCTCATGTAAAAGTCAATGTGACTTTATCAACATTGTAATCATACCTACTAGACTAGAGTCGTGGAAAAGTTAGATGATCTAGTTGAGGGAATATCTCCCTAAGTCTAGTGGAGAGAATCAAGGGAGCTTTAATTTGAATTCAAATTCAAATTCATTCAAAAACCTTCTATAAAAACCAATGTAAAAGTCGCGGGTTTAGTGACACTCTTCCCGAGGCTAATCCAAGCATATTTGTAAGAGTGTGAAAGCTACTACCTAGCCTACACCTCTGAGTACCATTGGGCATCATTCTACATGCCAATGGGAATGTACATTTGATAGTATCAATACATATACTCATAACTTTTACTCTGTGTTTTCTCTGAGTAACTACCTCCAAGTCTGTCAACTTCAACAGGACATATCTCAAGATCTACTGAACCAAATTTGATGATCAAGGGCTCATTGGAACCAGCTCAAAGCATTCTACAACACTACAAAGTTTCAAGTCAATCTATTCAGCCAATTGGGAGAAATCACTGTCGAAGTGATCACTGGTATATTTCTGTGTGATTCCTAAAAAGTCGGGGGTGTCCCTGATTTTGCTAAACATCATGCTCAGTGTATAGTTTGTCATTTGGAGTGATTTAACTTGCTAATGGTAGCTTGTTAAGCTAATTTAATACTCCTAGAAGGAATTAGATCAATTGTAAGTGTGCTGGACACACTGAGCTTAGGACTGAGCAGGTGTCATTACAGAAATAGCAAGTTTTTTGGACTTATGAAGGTTCAAACTTATCTGTTTTGATTTGATCATTACTCAATCACTTTGTAAAGCACATATATAGTTTCTTGGTGTCATTTGAAAGCTCAAGCAGTTTCCAAACCAAATCTGAAGAGAAAAGAGGGCAGGTGTGAAGCAGGTCTAGCAGCACCAACTTGATCTTCTGATTGTACCCAGCCATCACATCCAACAATTCTTTTATTCTTTGAATCTTATTCACACAATAGTCACTTAGATTCCTATGAGCATAATTATTATAGATGAAAAGGTGCATAGACACAATTGTGATTGTATGATTCTTTGACTCTTACTATGAGTATAGTTATATACAGTCATGTGACAAGACTCATAGATAGTATAGTGAGTGTATATGCACTATTATGAATAGTATAGTGAGTGTATATGCACTATTATGAATGTCTGATTCATTGACTCTTATATTCTTAATAATTACATAGATCCACTTCAAGATTATAATTACACTTTCTATTTTATTATAAATCCACTTATCTAACTACCTATCCATATTTCTCTCATTTCTCTACACATACTATTGATTTATCTATCCATACACTTACTGATGTATCTATTTATATGTGTACTAAAATGTATCTGAGTATCTACCAATTTATTTATGAGACTTATCTTTTATTATTTTTTTATGAATTAGATTAGTGTTGAAAGTTTTAATATCAATTATGATAATCTAATAGTTTATTTTGTATTTTTGCATGGATGGTAGGTAAAATAAATAGACACGAGCAAAAATATTTGGAAGATTTTGTGTGCTCCTACATGTATGGAATGAGAGAAGATCAAATCACTCTAGCAATGGACATATCTAATTACAAAGATTTCATTCAGTAATTATTTAGAACAACATATATCAATATTGAAAATAAATTTGGTAGTGTGTCAGGTGGAGCACTATTAAAATATCTCTTTACCCCACACGGACTATTTACAGTTAGGATAGTATTAACAACGATTTCCTACAAGATTCTTGGATTGGATAGGGGTGTGTTGAAATAGAGGCCCTATAATGATCTTCCGACACCTTTACTTAATCTTCACTACTGTTACCACCAACTTTGCATTATTTCATCACTACCAAAATTAGGCACAAGGTTATATTAACATCTTAAATCCTCTAAGTAGCATTTACTCATATACTATCAAATTTACGCACGTGTAACCATCAACATCAATTTACTTACAACAGACTATATATATATATATATATATATATATATATATATATATATATATATATATATATATATATATATATATATATATATATATATATATATATATATATATATATATATATATATATGTATGTTTGTATGTATGTATGTATGTATGTATGTATGTGTGTGTTTATGACAATGAGCATTATTATCATCCAAAAGATTGTAGCGCTTCTTAATGTCTTTGCCCGAACTTACTATATGATTAATTACTTCAATTAAAACCGAGCACTTAACTAACACAAATGAATATCACACCAATTCAGGGTTTGAATCCACAGTATAAATACAAAAAAAATATGCTCAGTTGCTCCATCACGCGTAGTTTGACAAGAGCCTATGGTGTGTCTTCTTCACTGCTAAGTGACGTGAACACACCCCCTTTCATATGAATCAAATAGAAGTTACATTGCTTTAGCCTTTTAGGATGCTTCGCCAAGATAAGTACAGAAATATTATGAATAATACATAAAACCATCCGACCGCCTAAATCTGGCATGTACGGTGGACTTAAACCCTAATGATAAGGTTATCTTTATCAACAAGCCTTGTATATACATGATGACAGCTGCTTCAAAATTGCGTTTGATTTTCTTCTGTGTGGCCTTCAACAACTGTTGTACATGCTCAAGATCAAGCAATTGTGCCTCTCGGCTAGAAGAACTCAAGGTGACAGCTTGAGTGAGCAACTACTGACTCTGATCTTGCAAAAATGCTTCCTATAGATAGGAATCATTCTTGAGAGCAGCTTTACACCAAAGTTGACTACGAGAAATCTGCGCATCTACTCTCTGTAGTTGATACTTGTGGATGCCAACTTGTTTCTCCATCCTATTCATCTACTGAGATTGAAATTGAATTGTTTTAAAATAAGCCTAGTGCTCCTTCTGAGTGGCTTCTATCTCTTTCCACGCTTGAAGCTTCTTGCCAATGTCATTGTTTAATGCCTATGCTTTCTGGAATAACTCTTCCTTTGTAGTGGCTAACTCTGATTCCCATTGAACCGCTTCAGTATGTACGGTGGCACAAAATTGCTCCCGGTCAGCAATTTGAGAGTTGGCCACATCCAAGACTTTACCATCTTATCAAGAGCAATGCCTTTATCTGGGAGGGATTATCCTAATTTCACTAATTAAGCCTCTCAAGAGGATGCCTGGCTCTGTAGGTGAGCTTCACTAGCACGAAGACCAAGGATTTCCTCCTAGAGTTGTGCAATATCGGCATCCAAGACTTCTAGTTTATGGTGGAATTCTTGACAAAGTTCCTACTTTTCTTTGGGCATTCGAGACTCGAATGCTTCTGAAGCTTGAATGAGACAGTGAAGAATAGCAGCC
Source organism: Ceratopteris richardii (assembly GCA_020310875.1). Classification (NCBI taxonomy): domain Eukaryota; kingdom Viridiplantae; phylum Streptophyta; class Polypodiopsida; order Polypodiales; family Pteridaceae; genus Ceratopteris; species Ceratopteris richardii. The sequence goes on from CM035433.1 coordinate 110,684,257, forward strand.
AAATATTGTACTGAAGGTAGCAAAGGTGAGGGTACCGAAGAGCATGAGGCCATAACTATCAGGGCAAGTTGCAAATGCACAAATCTCAGTGATCATGGTGGAGAATAGTTAGGAGATTTGGACGGAGAATAAGTAGACGAAGCAGCAGAGGAAGACGCAGGATGAGGAGAAGTATCAATGTAGAGGATAGGGTGAGAGCAAGTGGTTGATGCTAGATATACAAAGAAGGGGGAGGAGGAGGAATAGGTATCGTAACCACTTGGTTCACCTCCTTTGGTAGAGAGGCAAGATGACGGGGTAGTTCCTCAATAAGGGAAAGGATGACTCTATGGGCTATCGCAGATAAGGGAGTGGATGGAGAAGGAGGGGTAGTAAAAATTTCATTTATGTCCCTAGTGATGGCTTCCACAGCCATAATAGGAATAGCACCCTCCTCCATACTAGCGGTAGCCATAGCAATCATAGTGAAACCCTCTTTTTGGGAAAGACGAATGCCGAAAGAAATCAAAATCAAAGAGGCACTAGATGTCCAAGAATATGTAAGAGTCACCTAATGCTGTTTCTTCGAGAAGCGTAAGAGAACTTCTTCAGCATCATCCACATCATTGATATGAGAGGAAGATGCCACAGGTAGAAGGGGAAGAACGGGAACATTAGTTGCAGCCATAATAGGTGCAAGAAAAGAAAACAATTGTGGGAGCACAAGTGTGTGGAAATTCGCCCTAAGCCAACTGCTTAACAGCTGCCTAACATTCCTTCTGAATGCACCAGAAGTACAAAAGTGCCCCATTGATGCACTCACATGATTCAACATCAACAACCGAATGAAATGGTTGGGAGATGTTGTAACTATGTTTGTATAATTTTATGGAGGATATAAGAAATCAGAGGGTTTAACACTCAACAGCGGGGGGACACAAAATAGTATACTCATTTCATGATTTATGGGGAAATAATGGAAGTGGTGAAACATCGGTCTTACCCTCATTGGCAAGATGGAATTGGTCCACAATAATGGAGACAATAACATGAGTGGTGACATATGGGGAGACAATCACCAATGCGGTAGCCATAGAGGAACAATCAAGCTTATCCCAAATGCGAATGCTAAATGGAGTAATGGACACCACAAAAATAGAATTATGCGGGTTTAAACATAAACGATACTCTACACTTCATAAAACAACACTAGAGATGCTGTAAATGTATGGCAGTGTCACTTGATAATGAAAAATAATCTAAGTATACTTGCATAAAGCTCGTTCGATATGGTGCAAATATCTCTTGCATGCAACATTGATACATGCTAGGTGTATTTCGTAAACCAAACCACATCACAATGCATGCATAGACGCCCCAATTGGTGATAAAAGAAATTTTGGGCATATTTCCATCTTCCATGCCAACATGAATATATCCGTTGTAGCCATCCAAAAAAGAATACATCTCACGCCCAGCTACGTCGTCAAGCATACTATAAAGGATGGGTAAGGGAAAAGGATCCGACACCATAGCAGCATTCAATTTGTGATAATCAACACATATGCATAACTGCTTATTCCTTTTAGGGATAATAACTATAGGTGAAATCCACTTTGCATGCTCTACACAGACAATAATTCCTCTTTCATCTGGTGGGCATAATTTCGATTCACTCGATACCTCTGTTGCTTAACAAACCATACATTCAAGGATGGGTAAGGGAAAAGGATCTGGCACCATAGCAACATTCAATTTGTGATAATCAACACATATGCATAACTGCATATTCCTTTTAGGGATAATAACTATAGGTGAAATCCACTTTGCATGCTCTACACAAATAAAACTTCTGACCTTCAACAACCCATCTAATTCCTCTTTCATCTGGTGGGCATAATTCCGATTCATTCGATACCTCTGTTGCTTAACAAACCATACATTCAGTTTTGAAACTACGTGGTGCTAGTAAATACGAGGGTCCAAGCCATTAATATGATGGTAATCCCAAGAAAAGACGTTAGTAAATTCTTTGGGTAGGCTAAGAAAATCTTCCTGGAATGCAGGATTGAATCCGACCTTGATCCTTATCGGGCATGTGTTAGCATCATCTCCTAAGTTACAATTAACTAATTGATCTTCTCGCACATAGAACTATCAGGGTAGAGAGAGATCTTCTGGGTGTTGAAACAAGTTCTCCATATCTTGAGATCCTAAAACATTATCCATTGGATTAGCAGCATCATCCATGAGCGGTTGTACCTTACATGTCACCGAAGACCAATTATTTAGCACTTGCTGTAAATCGATTGTTCCCAAAGATAACTAATCTTGATTAGCAGTTAAAAATGCTTCCTCCTCATCATTGGACAATCCCTCATGCATATGCAGAGGCTCAGCAACATAAGGATTTGCATGCAAATCGCAAGGCTTCACATCATCGATGTTGGAGCAACTCTATGACAAGCCTAAGGATTGTCTTGAGTCTCACAAAGTCATAGAAGAAGCCTTAAAATGAAGACTATGTAAAGTTCACTTGTGAACTACCTCTTGTAACTTTTGAAGACTTTACTTAATGTAAAAGTGAAAGAATCTTAAGTGGTTGAGTCCACTTGATCAAAAAGGGAAAGAGGAGCCACGAATTCGTGATTTGTGGTAGGTAGAGAATCAAATCAATCACTAATTGATTGGAGAGTGATTGAGGGGAGTTAGCCTCCCAAGCTCAACTATAAATAGATGGCAGCTTTAGTCGTGGTTAGAGAGACCTATGTGAAGACCTCCAAGAGCTAAGCCTTATGCCATATCAAGGTGTGATTCCAAGGCACACATATGTATTAGTAAGTCCATTGTATTGTACAAGCAATATACTCATTTTCATGATCATTTGAGCTCATATTTCCATGTTCTTGTGAAGTGTACTACTCACTGCCATATTTCTTAGTTTTCTCAGTTAGATTGCAGAGATGGTTTCTCTGAGCTTGGTGCATCATTTTCAATGATTTAACTTCGTAAAGTTAGCTCTATAAGTCTAATATATTCTCACAAACTTTCATTTCATTTGGCTGTTTCAATCTTCAGTTATGTTCAGTTGAAGTCAACAGTGTCTGTTCATTTTCACTTCTCTGTCAGGTACCCGACATTTTTAACTCATCTTGTGAGAGCTGTTTCACAATGTGTACTCATCCAAATACAATGATTTAAAGCTTGATGGATTCAACATACTGTCTAGTATAAGCATAAAGTTTTTCATACTCATTGACTCCTTAAATCTGGAGTTATGTTTATTTTTCTGCGCACTAGTCTCAAACTGTAGCAGCCCGTGAAAATCGGGATGATGTCATCAGGTGTTAAACATCATTCTCAGTGTATGGTTCATTATTTTTTATGCGATTACTCTTGAAATTTGGCTCTTGAAGTTAACTAGAATTCCCCAAGAGGAATTAAGCTAATTGTTGCTGTGCTCAGAGAATTATGCAAAACACTGGACAGGTGTATGAACCAAGAATAGAAAGTTCTTCACCTCTGAGCTAACTCCAACTTATCTATTTTGATCTATCTTTTTGAGAGTGATCTTCCAAGGTACATAGGGTGTCTAATACATCCATTGGCAAGCTAAAAGGGCCCACCGCATACTCTTGGAGTTCATTTGGGTGGTGTAGATCAAGGATTTTGCAATACCTCTTCATCTTCAAGCACATACCTATCCATCTCTTCACAGTGGTATCAGAGCAAGGTTGGACAACATGGCAGATGGATTTCCTTCATCAATTGACAAATTGGACAGAGGTAACTAGTCAGCTTGGTCATTAAGAATGGAAGCTTATCTCCAAGGTAGAAGTTTATATGGTTATGTGGTTGGAGATGAAGTTATGCCAAGTTTCAGGAACAAAAGTCAACCAACACAAGAAGAGCAACAAAGATTGAGCACATGGTGCTCCAAGGATGCACTTGCAAGGTCTTATCTCCTCAACTCTATCTCAGATTTTTTGTTGCCTCACATTAGAAGTTTTAAGACATCTAACAAAGTGTGGGATGCACTTGAAGCTTTCTTCTCTTCAAGTACTAAAGCTAGGAAGCATCAACTCTGGCTGGATTTCACAACTCTCAAGAAGGCTCCCAAACAAAATATGACTGATTTTGTCACAAATCTCAAGGACATAGCAGATCAATTGGGAAGCATTGGAGAGGTAATAGATGAAGAGCAAATTGTAAGGCAGGTCATCAATGGCTTGAAGGAAGATGAAAAGTGGGAAGCATTCACCACAGTTACGGATTTGTACATGGACATGCATGTACCTGATTTCAATACACTCATTGGACAACTACTTACTCAAGAGGCAAAGCTTATCAAAAATGGAGAAAGCTCTAAAGGTAATCAATCTTCAGATTTATACACTGATAAAATCAAGTCCAAAGATAACAAAGGAAAGGCAAAGAAAGTGGATGATGAAGTAGGTACATATCAAGCTAACTATGAAGGTAGAGGAAGACATGGCAGAGGTAGAGGAAGAGGAGGTAGACAATGCAGGGGGAGATCCCAAGACTCCAACCCATGTTCTATTTGTGGATTAACTAATCATACAACTGAAAATTTCTTTAGGAATTCGAGGAATCAAAGAGGCAGAGGATACAATAGAGGAAGTTATGGCTACTCAAGAGGAAGGTTCAACAACTATCATGGCAACTACAACAACTACAATCATTCAAACTATCAAGGAGGCTACAAAGGAAGGAGAGACTTCAATAACTATACAGAAGAGTCAAACAAAGAGGATTCATTATTGATCATGAACATGGCTATGCCGCAAGGTAAATCTGATGAGCATGTTTTCTACATAGATTCAGATTGTTCAAATCATGTGGCAGGAAATGTGGCACTCCTATCAGATTTAGAAGATCCAAGGAACAAGCATGAGGTACAAACAGGAGATGACACAAAACATCCTGTGGAGAAAATAGGCAATGTCAAAGCACCTGATGGAAACATCAACCTACTCAATAAGGTACTCTATGTCCCTACCATTACAAAGAATTTGATAAGTGTTGGGCAGATAGTAGAGAAAGGGTTGCAAGTCAGGTTCACAAAAGCAGGAGCATTTGTTGAAGATCCAAGTCAAGGATTCATAAGAATTGCAAAAGGTGAAAAGGCAGGTAGATTGTTCACATTTGAATTACAAGACACTAGAAACATTGCTCTCTTTAATTATGGTAGTCAGACCCTCACAGAATTGGAAGTATGGCACAAATGGTTAGCACATATTGGTGAAAGGTCATTAAAGCAAATTTGCAGGGACCAAAGTGTACTTGGACTTCCTAACTTGTCAAAACAACATATGATTTATAAGTGTAGTGCATGTCAATTTGGAAAGTCTCACAGGTTACCATTCATGAAGAAAGGTTATATACATGGAGATCTCTTGGAGTTGGTTCATACAGATGTATGGGGACCTAACAAGGAAGCTTCAATATCTAGATCAAGGTATTATGTCTCCTTTATTGATGATTGTAGCAGATGGACTATCCTATTCTTTATGAAACACAAAGATGAAGTTTTTTTCATGTTTCAAAAGACATTTGGCTCTTGTGGAGAATCAAACAGGTAAATCACTAAAAAGGCTAAGGTCAGATGGAGGGGGAGAATACTTCTCCCATGAGTTTGATTCTTTTCTTCAAGAAAGAGGAATCAAAAGAGAGGTAACTACAAGGTACACTCCTGAGCAAAATGGAGTGGCAGAAAGGAGGAATAGGACAATTGTTGAAGCTCCAAGGTCCATGTTAAATGAAAAGCATTTTCCTAATTATCTATGGGCTAAGGCTCTATCTACAGCCACTTACTTGATTAACAGGTTGCCTTCAAAATCCCTTGATGGGATGACTCCATATGAGGCTTGGAATGGAAGAAGACCAAGCTTAGATCATTGTAAAATTTTTGGATGTATTGCTTTTGCTCATGTTCCTTCACAGGTTAGAGGCAAGATGGATCCAAAGGTAGAAAGGTGTGTATTTATTGGATATGACAACAATCAAAAGGGATACAGGTTATACAACCCTACCAACAAAGGATTCTTGGTAACCAGAGATGTAGTTTTTTATGAGAACAATTCATGGTATGAAGATTCATGCAGGAAGGTCAATTTACCATATGATCTTGAAGAAGATTTTCCAAAGCTTGGTAGATAATAACCAAAGATTGAAGAACAAGACACCTCAGAGGATGATGAAGAATCTCAGATGGAAAAGATCAAAGCATGGAAGTCTAAAGGTAAAGCAAAATTGTAGGAACTTGGACATGAGGAAGAATCATCACATCATGGCCTAAGAAGATCTATGAGGGAAAAGAAAAACACAGAAAGGTATGGGTTTGACACCTCATTAGTAACTAAAAATTCTATCTATATAGCACAAGACATAAACCAAGAGGAGCCATCATCATTTGAAGAGGCCAAAGAAAAAACAGAATGGAAGCATGCAATGAAGGAAGAGATTGAAGCACTTGACGAAAACAACACTTGGGATTTGGTGCCCAAGACTTCATCCATGAAGGTAATAGGCTCAAGATGGGTCTATAAACTCAAGAAGAATTCTGATGGTTCCATTAACAGGTATAAGGCAAGGCTTGTAGCAAAAGGCTTTGCACAAACTTAGGGAATTGATTATGAGGAGACCTTCTCTCCTGTGGCAAAGGTGCCTACTATTAGGGTTTTGCTTTGTCTTGCCTCTTCCAAGAATTGGAAGATACTTCAACTAGATGTAAAGAATGCATTCTTGAATGGTTGGATAACAGAAGAGGTATATATGGCACAACCACCTGGTTTTGAGAATCAAGTTTATCCTGATTATGTGTGTAAACTTAACAAAGCATTGTATGGTCTCAAGCAAGCCCCAAGAGGTTGGAATTTCAGACTTGTTTCAATCTTTCAGGACAAAGGCTTTCAACCAAGCAAGGCATATCCTTCACTCTTTATTAAAAAGAGTAACTCTGAGGTCATCTACTTATGTGTATATGTAGATGATATTATATTGACAGGAAATGATGCAGATGGTATGAAGAAGATCAAAGATCAGATGAGAGAAGAGTTCAAGATAAGTGATTTGGGTTCACTTACCTACTTCCTAGGTTTGGAAGTTGTCTACAAAGATCATGGTTTGTTTCTCACTCAAAGAATGTACATTAAGGACATGTTGGCAAAATTCAAGATGCAAGATTGTAAGATTGCAGGTACTCCAATGGAGGTCAATCACAAATTGAGCTCACATGAAGGTGAACTTATAGAGGACATCACATCATATCAAAGTCTAGTGGGTAGTCTCAACTATGCCACATTGACAAGAGTAGATATATGTTACAGTGTGAGTGTGCTAAGTCAATTTATGCACACACCAAGGAAACCACATATGGATGCTACCAAAAGGATTCTCAAGCATCTCAAAGGAACCATAAATGAAGGACTTTATTATCCTTATGTATCTAATTTAGGTTTGAAGCTATTTGCTGATGGAGATTGGGCTGGCTCCAAGGAAGATAGAAGGAGCACTTCAGGTTATCTTACCTTTGCAAGTTCAAAGCTTATTTCATGGTCATCCAAGAAGCAACCCACATTTGCTCTCTCTTCTACTGAAGCTGAATATAGAGGTCTTGCCATAGCTACACAAGAAGCTATGTGGATGAAGACATTATTCAAAGATCTTGGATTGGAGTTTGGAACTCCAACTATTTTTGGTGTCAATATGAGTTCTATTCATTTGGCTGCTAATCCTATTTTTCATGCAAGGACTAAACATATTGAAGTTCATTATCACTATGTAAGAGAGAAGGTTCTAAGCAAAGAGATTCAAATATTATATGTGTCCACTCATCACCAATGTGCACATATTCTAACCAAATCATTGGATGGTACAAAGGTTTGCAAATTCAAGGCTATGATTGTTTTGCAGGTAATCTTGGAAGATTGAAGACCTCAAGCATACTTGGCTTGAGGGGGAGTTGTTTGAGCAAGTCTATGACAAGCCTAAGAATTGGCTTGAGTCTCACAAAGTCATAGAAGAAGCCTTAAAATGAAGACTATGTAAAGTTCACTTGTGAACTACCTCTTGTAACTTTTGAAGACTTTACTTAATGTAAAAGTGAAAGAATCTTAAGTGGTTGAGTCCACTTGATCAAAAAGGGAAAGAGGAGCCACGAATTCGTGATTTGTGGTAGGTAGAGAATCAAATCAATCACTAATTGATTGGAGAGTGATTGAGGGGAGTTAGCCTCCCAAGCTCAACTATAAATAGATGGCAGCTTTAGTCGTGGTTAGAGAGACCTATGTGAAGACCTCCAAGAGCTGAGCCTTATGCCATATCAAGGTGTGATTCCAAGGCACACATATGTATTAGTAAGTCCATTGTATTGTACAAGCAATATACTCATTTTCATGATCATTTGAGTTCATATTTCCATGTTCTTGTGAAGTGTACTACTCACTGCCATATTTCTTAGTTTTCTCAGTTAGATTGCAGAGATGGTTTCTCTGAGCTTGGTGCATCATTTTCAATGATTTAACTTCGTAAAGTTAGCTCTATAAGTCTAATATATTCTCACAGACTTTCATTTCATTTGGCTGTTTCAATCTTCAGTTATGTTCAGTTGAAGTCAACAGTGTCTGTTCATTTTCACTTCTCTGTCAGGTACCCGACTTTTTTAACTCATCTTGTGAGAGCTGTTTCGCAATGTGTACTCATCCAAATACAATGATTTAAAGCTTGATGGATTCAACATACTGTCTAGTATAAGCAAAAAGATTTTCATACTCATTGACTCCTTAAATCTGGAGTTATGTTTATTTTTCTGCGCACTAGTCTCAAACTGTAGCAGCCCGTGAAAATCGGGATGATGTCATCAGGTGTTAAACATCATTCTCAGTGTATGGTTCATTATTTTTTATGCGATTACTCTTGAAATTTGGCTCTTGAAGTTAACTAGAATTCCCCAAGAAGAATTAAGCTAATTGTTGCTGTGCTCAGAGAATTATGCAAAACACTCGACAGGTGTATGAACCAAGAATAGAAAGTTCTTCACCTCTGAGCTAACTCCAACTTATCTGTTTTGATCTATCTTTTTGAGAGTGATCTTCCAAGGTACATAGGGTGTCTAATACATCCATTGGCAAGCTAAAAGGGCCCAGCGCATTCATTTGGGTGGTGTAGATCAAGGATTTTGCAATGCCTCTTCATCTTCAAGCACATACCTATCCATCTCTTCACAGTGGTATCAGAGCAAGGTTGGACAACATGGCAGATGGATTTCCTTCATCAATTGACAAATTGGACAGAGGTAACTAGTCAGCTTGGTCATTAAGAATGGAAGCTTATCTCCAAGGTAGAAGTTTATATGGTTATGTGGTTGGAGATGAAGTTACGCCAAGTTTCAGGAACAAAAGTCAACCAACACAAGTAGAGCAAGAAAGATTGAGCACATGGTGCTGCAAGGATGCACTTGCAAGGTCTTATCTCCTCAACTCTATCTCAGATTTTTTGTTGCCTCACATTAGAAGTTTTAAGACATCTAACAAAGTGTGGGATGCACTTGAAGCTTTCTTCTCTTCAAGTACTAAAGCTAGGAAGCATCAACTCTGGCTGGATTTCACAACTCTCAAGAAGGCTCCCAAACAAAATATGACTGATTTTGTCACAAATCTCAAGGACATAGCAGATCAATTGGGAAGCATTGGAGAGGTAATAAATGAAGAGCAAATTGTAAGGCAGGTCATCAATGGCTTGAAGGAAGATGAAAAGTGGGAAGCATTCACCACAGTTATGGATTTGTACATGGACATGCATGTACCTGATTTCAATACACTCATTGGACAACTACTTACTCAAGAGGCAAAGCTTATCAAAAATGGAGAAAGCTCTAAAGGTAATCAATCTTCAGATTTATACACTGATAAAATCAAGTCCAAAGATAACAAAGGAAAGGCAAAGAAAGTGGATGATGAAGCAGGTACATATCAAGCTAACTATGAAGGTAGAGGAAGACATGGCAGAGGTAGAGGAAGAGGAGGTAGACAATGCAGGGGGAGATCCCAAGACTCCAACCCATGTTCTATTTGTGGATTAACTAATCATACAACTGAAAATTTCTTTAGGAATTCGAGGAATCAAAGAGGCAGAGGATACAATAGAGGAAGTTATGGCTACTCAAGAGGAAGGTTCAACAACTATCATGGCAACTACAACAACTACAATCATTCAAACTATCAAGGAGGCTACAAAGGAAGGAGAGACTTCAATAACTATACAGAAGAGTCAAACAAAGAGGATTCATTATTGATCATGAACATGGCTATGCCGCAAGGTAAATCTGATGAGCATGTTTTCTACATAGATTCAGGTTGTTCAAATCATGTGGCAGGAAATGTGGCACTCCTATCAGATTTAGAAGATCGAAGGAACAAGCATGAGGTACAAACAGGAGATGACACAAAACATCATGTGGAGAAAATAGGCAATGTCAAAGCACCTGATGGAAACATCAACCTACTCAATAAGGTACTCTATGTCCCTACCATTACAAAGAATTTGATAAGTGTTGGGCAGATAGTAGAGAAAGGGTTGCAAGTCAGGTTCACAAAAGCAGGAGCATTTGTTGAAGATCCAAGTCAAGGATTCATAAGAATTGCAAAAGGTGAAAAGTCAGCTAGATTGTTCACATTTGAATTACAAGACACTAGAAACATTGCTCTCTTTAATTATGGTAGTCAGACACTCACAGAATTGGAAGTATGGCACAAATGGTTAGCACATATTGGTGAAAGGTCATTAAAGCAAATTTGTAGGGACCAAAGTGTACTTGGACTTCCTAACTTGTCAAAACAACATATGATTTATAAGTGTAGTGCATGTCAATTTGGAAAGTCTCACAGGTTACCATTCATGAAGAAAGGTTATATACATGGAGATCTCTTGGAGTTGGTTCATACAGATGTATGGGGACCTAACAAGGAAGCTTCAATATCTAGATCAAGGTATTATGTCTCCTTTATTGATGATTGTAGCAGATGGACTATCCTATTCTTTATGAAACACAAAGATGAAGTTTTTTTCATGTTTCAAAAGACATTTGGCTCTTGTGGAGAATCAAACAGGTAAATCACTAAAAAGGCTAAGGTCAGATGGAGGGGGAGAATACTTCTCCCATGAGTTTGATTCTTTTCTTCAAGAAAGAGGAATCAAAAGAGAGGTAACTACAAGGTACACTCCTGAGCAAAATGGAGTGGCAGAAAGGAGGAATAGGACAATTGTTGAAGCTCCAAGGTCCATGTTAAATGAAAAGCATTTTCCTAATTATCTATGGGCTAAGGCTCTATCTACAGCCACTTACTTGATTAACAGGTTGCCTTCAAAATCACTTGATGGGATGACTCCATATGAGGCTTGGAATGGAAGAAGACCAAGCTTAGATCATTGTAAAATTTTTGGATGTATTGCTTTTGCTCATGTTCCTTCACAAGTTAGAGGCAAGATGGATCCAAAGGCAGAAAGGTGTGTATTTATTGGATATGACAACAATCAAAAGGGATACAGGTTATACAACCCTACCAACAAAGGATTCTTGGTAACCAGAGATGTAGTTTTTTATGAGAACAATTCATGGTATGAAGATTCATGCAGGAAGGTCAATTTACCATATGATCTTGAAGAAGATTTTCCAAAGCTTGGTAGATAACAACCAAAGATTGAAGAACAAGACACCTCAGAGGATGATGAAGAATCTCAGATGGAAAAGATCAAAGCATGGAAGTCTAAAGGTAAAGCAAAATTGCAGGAACTTGGACATGAGGAAGAATCATCACATCATGGCCTAAGAAGATCTATGAGGGAAAAGAAAAACACAGAAAGGTATGGGTTTGACACCTCATTAGTAACTAAACATTCTATCTATATAGCACAAGACATAAACCAAGAGGAGCCATCATCATTTGAAGAGGCCAAAGAAAAAACAGAATGGAAGCATGCAATGAAGGAAGAGATTGAAGCACTTGACGAAAACAACACTTGGGATTTGGTGCCCAAGACTTCATCCATGAAGGTAATAGGCTCAAGATGGGTCTATAAACTCAAGAAGAATTCTGATGGTTCCATTAACAGGTATAAGGCAAGGCTTGTAGCAAAAGGCTTTGCACAAACTTAGGGAATTGATTATGAGGAGACCTTCTCTCCTGTGGCAAAGGTGCCTACTATTAGGGTTTTGCTTTGTGTTGCCTCTTCCAAGAATTGGAAGATACTTCAACTAGATGTAAAGAATGCATTCTTGAATGGTTGGATAACAGAAGAGGTATATATGGCATAACCACCTGGTTTTGAGAATCAAGTTTATCCTGATTATGTGTGTAAACTTAACAAAGCATTGTATGGTCTCAAGCAAGCCCCAAGAGGTTGGAATTTCAGACTTGTTTCATTCTTTCAGGACAAAGGCTTTCAACCAAGCAAGGCAGATCCTTCACTCTTTATTAAAAAGAGTAACTCTGAGGTCATCTACTTATGTGTATATGTAGATGATATTATATTGACAGGAAATGATGCAGATGGTATGAAGAAGATCAAAGATCAGATGAGAGAAGAGTTCAAGATAAGTTATTTGGGTTCACTTACCTACTTCCTAGGTTTGGAAGTTGTCTACAAAGATCATGGTTTGTTTCTCACTCAAAGAATGTACATTAAGGACATGTTGGCAAAATTCAAGATGCAAGATTGTAAGATTGCAGGTACTCCAATGGAGGTCAATCACAAATTGAGCTCACATGAAGGTGAACTTATAGAGGACATCACATCATATCAAAGTCTAGTGGGTAGTCTCAACTATGCCACATTGACAAGAGTAGATATATGTTACAGTGTGAGTGTGCTAAGTCAATTTATGCACACACCAAGGAAACCACATATGGATGCTACCAAAAGGATTCTCAAGCATCTCAAAGGAACCATAAATGAAGGACTTTATTATCCTTATGTATCTGATTTAGGTTTGAAGCTATTTGCTGATGGAGATTGGGCTGGCTCCAAGGAAGATAGAAGGAGCACTTCAAGTTATCTTACCTTTGCAAGTTCAAAGCTTATTTCATGGTCATCCAAGAAGCAACCCACATTTGCTCTCTCTTCTACTGAAGCTGAATATAGAGGTCTTGCCATAGCTACACAAGAAGCTATGTGGATGAAGACATTATTCAAAGATCTTGGATTGGAGTTTGGAACTCCAACTATTTTTGGTGTCAATATGAGTTCTATTCATTTGGCTGCTAATCCTATTTTTCATGCAAGGACTAAACATATTGAAGTTCATTATCACTATGTAAGAGAGAAGGTTCTAAGCAAAGAGATTCAAATATTATATGTGTCCACTCATCACCAATGTGCACATATTCTAACCAAATCATTGGATGGTACAAAGGTTTGCAAATTCAAGCCTATGATTGTTTTGCAGGTAATCTTCGAAGATTGAAGACCTCAAGCATACTTGGCTTGAGGGGGAGTTGTTTGAGCAAGTCTATGACAAGCCTAAGAATTGGCTTGAGTCTCACAAAGTCATAGAAGAAGCCTTAAAATGAAGACTATGTAAAGTTCACTTGTGAACTACCTCTTGTAACTTTTGAAGACTTTACTTAATGTAAAAGTGAAAGAATCTTAAGTGGTTGAGTCCACTTGATCAAAAAGGGAAAGAGGAGCCACGAATTCGTGATTTGTGGTAGGTAGAGAATCAAATCAATCACTAATTGATTGGAGAGTGATTGAGGGGAGTTAGCCTCCCAAGCTCAACTATAAATAGATGGCAGCTTTAGTCGTGGTTAGAGAGACCTATGTGAAGACCTCCAAGAGCTGAGCCTTATGCCATATCAAGGTGTGATTCCAAGGCACACATATGTATTAGTAAGTCCATTGTATTGTACAAGGAATATACTCATTTTCATGATCATTTGAGTTCATATTTCCATGTTCTTGTGAAGTGTACTACTCACTGCCATATTTCTTAGTTTTCTCAGTTAGATTGCAGAGATGGTTTCTCTGAGCTTGGTGCATCATTTTCAATGATTTAACTTCGTAAAGTTAGCTCTATAAGTCTAATATATTCTCACAGACTTTCATTTCATTTGGCTATTTCAATCTTCAGTTATGTTCAGTTGAAGTCAACAGTGTCTGTTCATTTTCACTTCTCTGTCAGGTACCCGACTTTTTTAACTCATCTTGTGAGAGCTGTTTCGCAATGTGTACTCATCCAAATACAATGATTTAAAGCTTGATGGATTCAACATACTGTCTAGTATAAGCAAAAAGATTTTCATACTCATTGACTCCTTAAATCTGGAGTTATGTTTATTTTTCTGCGCACTAGTCTCAAACTGTAGCAGCCCGTGAAAATCGGGATGATGTCATCAGGTGTTAAACATCATTCTCAGTGTATGGTTCATTATTTTTTATGCGATTACTCTTGAAATTTGGCTCTTGAAGTTAACTAGAATTCCCCAAGAGGAATTAAGCTAATTGTTGCTGTGCTTAGAGAATTATGCAAAACACTCGACAGGTGTATGAACCAAGAATAGATAGTTCTTCACCTCTGACCTAACTCCAACTTATCTGTTTTGATCTATCTTTTTGAGAGTGATCTTCCAAGGTACATAGGGTGTCTAATACATCCATTGGCAAGCTAAAAGGGCCCACCGCATACTCTTGGAGTTCATTTGGGTGGTGTAGATCAAGGATTTTGCAATACCTCTTCATCTTCAAGCACATACCTATCCATCTCTTCACAGTGGTATCAGAGCAAGGTTGGACAACATGGCAGATGGATTTCCTTCATCAATTGACAAATTGGACAGAGGTAACTAGTTAGCTTGGTCATTAAGAATGGAAGCTTATCTCCAAGGTAGAAGTTTATATGGTTATGTGGTTGGAGATGAAGTTATGCCAAGTTTCAGGAACAAAAGTCAACCAACACAAGTAGAGCAAGAAAGATTGAGCACATGGTGCTCCAAGGATGCACTTGCAAGGTCTTATCTCCTCAACTCTATCTCAGATTTTTTGTTGCCTCACATTAGAAGTTTTAAGACATCTAACAAAGTGTGGGATGCACTTGAAGCTTTCTTCTCTTCAAGTACTAAAGCTAGGAAGCATCAACTCTGGCTGGATTTCACAACTCTCAAGAAGGCTCCCAAACAAAATATGACTGATTTTGTCACAAATATCAAGGACATAGCAGATCGATTGGGAAGCATTGGAGAGGTAATAGATGAAGAGCAAATTGTAAGGCAGGTCATCAATGGCTTGAAGGAAGATGAAAAGTGGGAAGCATTCACCACAGTTATGGATTTGTACATGGACATGCATGTACCTGATTTCAATACACTCATTGGACAACTACTTACTCAAGAGGAAAAGCTTATCAAAAATGGAGAAAGCTCTAAAGGTAATCAATCTTCAGATTTATACACTGATAAAATCAAGTCCAAAGATAACAAAGGAAAGGCAAAGAAAGTGGATGATGAAGCAGGTACATATCAAGCTAACTATGAAGGTAGAGGAAGACATGGCAGAGGTAGAGGAAGAGGAGGTAGACAATGCAGGGGGAGATCCCAAGACTCCAACCCATGTTCTATTTGTGGATTAACTAATCATACAACTGAAAATTTCTTTAGGAATTCGAGGAATCAAAGAGGCAGAGGATACAATAGAGGAAGTTATGGCTACTCAAGAGGAAGGTTCAACAACTATCATGGCAACTACAACAACTACAATCATTCAAACTATCAAGGAGGCTACAAAGGAAGGAGAGACTTCAATAACTATAGAGAAGAGTCAAACAAAGAGGACTCATTATTGATCATGAACATGGCTATGCCGCAAGGTAAATCTGATGAGCATGTTTTCTACATAGATTCAGGTTGTTCAAATCATGTGGCAGGAAATGTGGCACTCCTATCAGATTTAGAAGATCCAAGGAACAAGCATGAGGTACAAACAGGAGATGACACAAAACATCCTGTGGAGAAAATAGGCAATGTCAAAGCACCTGATGGAAACATCAACCTACTCAATAAGGTACTCTATGTCCCTACCATTACAAAGAATTTGATAAGTGTTGGGCAGATAGTAGAGAAAGGGTTGCAAGTCAGGTTCACAAAAGCAGGAGCATTTGTTGAAGATCCAAGTCAAGGATTCATAAGAATTGCAAAAGGTGAAAAGGCAGGTAGATTGTTCACATTTGAATTACAAGACACTAGAAACATTGCTCTCTTTAATTATGGTAGTCAGACACTCACAGAATTGGAAGTATGGCACAAATGGTTAGCACATATTGGTGAAAGGTCATTAAAGCAAATTTGCAGGGACCAAAGTGTACTTGGGCTTCCTAACTTGTCAAAACAACATATGATTTATAAGTGTAGTGCATGTCAATTTGGAAAGTCTCACAGGTTACCATTCATGAAGAAAGGTTATATACATGGAGATCTCTTGGAGTTGGTTCATACAGATGTATGGGGACCTAACAAGGAAGCTTCAATATCTAGATCAAGGTATTATGTCTCCTTTATTGATGATTGTAGCAGATGGACTATCCTATTCTTTATGAAACACAAAGATGAAGTTTTTTTCATGTTTCAAAAGACATTTGGCTCTTGTGGAGAATCAAACAGGTAAATCACTAAAAAGGCTAAGGTCAGATGGAGGGGGAGAATACTTCTCCCATGAGTTTGATTCTTTTCTTCAAGAAAGAGGAATCAAAAGAGAGGTAACTACAAGATACACTCCTGAGCAAAATGGAGTGGCAGAAAGGAGGAATAGGACAATTGTTGAAGCTCCAAGGTCCATGTTAAATGAAAAGCATTTTCCTAATTATCTATGGGCTAAGGCTCTATCTACAGCCACTTACTTGATTAACAGGTTGCCTTCAAAATCCCTTGGAATGGGATGACTCCATATTTCCATGTTCTTGTGAAGTGTACTACTCACTAGTATATTTCTCAGTTTTCTCAGTCAGATTGCAGAGATTGTTTCTCTGAGATTGGTGCATCATTTTTAGTGATTTAACTTTGTAAAGTTATCTCTATAAGTCTACTATATTTGCACAAACTTTCATTTCATTTGGGTGTTTCAATCTGCAGTTATATTCAGTTGAAGTTAACAATGTCTGTTCATTTTCACTTCTCTGTTAGGTACCCGACTTTTTTACTCATCTTGTCAGAGTTGTTTCTCCGTATGTACTCATCCAAATTCAATGATTTAAAGCTTGATGGATTCAGCATAATGTCTAGTATAAGTATACATAGTTTCATTATCATTGGTGGCCTAAATCGGGAGTTATGGTTATTTGTCTGCTCACTAGTCTCAAACTATAGCAGACCATGAAAATCCGGATGATATCATCAGTTGTTAAACATCATTCTTAGTGTATGGTTCATTATTTTTTATGCGGTTACTCTTGAAATTTAGCTCTTTAAGTTAACTAGACTTCCCCAAAAGGAATTAAGCTAATTGTTGCTGTGCTCAGAGAATTATGCAAAACACTAGATAGGTGTATGAACCAAGAATAGCAAGTTCTTCACCTCTAAGCTAACTCCAACTTATCTGTTTTGATCTATCTTTTTGAGAGTGATGTTCCAAGGTACATAGGGTGTCTAATACATCCATTGGCAAGCTAAAAGGGCCCACCACATACTCCTGCAGTTCATTTGGCTGGTGTAGATCAAGGATTTTGCAATACCTCTTCATCTTCAAGCACATACCTATCCATCTCTTCACAATCGAGAGGAACCACGTATTTTCGATGGTTACATTTAAAAATAAGTTCGTAGGATGACCAATCTTGTAACACTTTAGCTTGTTTTAGCCAAGGTTTACCGAATACTAGATTGTAGTCTGAACTGGATTTGGGCAATTCCATCACTACGAAGGTCATTTTAAACATGGCTTGCTATAGGGTAATAGGGATATCGCATACCAACCCAACTGGGTGAACTCGAGGGTGATAGGCCATATGGACAAAAACGTTAACAAGTTCGATATGGTTCCATCCCAACTTCTTACAAAGTGTTGTGGCAATGTTCACTCATGACCATCCATCAATTAATTATACCTAAGGAATCTTATGATTTTTGAACCACACATTAATAAAGGGAACATCATGATCTACAGTAGTGTGCATTTTCGGATTAATTGTAGCGATGGTGGATGCACAAGTTGTGCTCGAATCAATCTACTACTGAAATTGTTTTCAACATCCTAGTACCAAGGTTAAAATCTCTCCAAAGGGAATAGTCATCAAAGCTCTAGACAAAATCTCTCAAGTAGCACTTGAACTGCTTAAGGCTGATGCTAATTTCGATAAAATTACTAACCGAAGTGCAACCAAATTCAGTGTTGATTTGGATGGTCCATGTTTATATTTGGTCACTAGTATAGGATATGTAAAGACTCGAGGTTCTTCTCTAACCCATCGAGTCACCTTAGTGAACATACACTACTGTTCCTTTACTCCTAGTTCAAAATTTTCAGCGACCGGATGGAGCATCTTACTAGAACGTGTCTGAACTACTGCTACCTGCATGTCTACTATGGAAATTTGAACCATGTTGGCCATTGGGTTTTGCCGTGCTTTCTTTTCTTTATCATACTCTTGGGTGTCCTTATAGTGCCTTCGGATGTGTTCCATGTCCCCACAAAAATGCGAGCCTCGTAGAGGTAAGCTCAAATTACTACAAGGTTGATCGTGATTCCACAAAATGATCAACAAAAGAGGATTGATTATCCACAAAATCAAGTGAAAATTTTACAAATATCTATTGATGCATATGAGAACAAATATGGAAGACTCTTAGAGGCATCATCATCTTTTGATTGATCCACTACGGATGAATTATTCAATCAATAAAACACTCAATAAACAAGCTTCTTTTTGTAATCAAACACATAACTATATTATGAAGCCATTGATTTGCGATTGAATCTAATCAAAGTATTCAAAGTACATAATTTTCTTCATTTTGAATATTATCATCTATGATAGGTACCTAAGGATACAATCTTTGTTTTTTCTCATAATGAAAACTGATTAAAGTATTTCACTTTTTGAATAGCTTCTAACATAGTCCAATACAATTTTCCTCTCACAAACTTATGAGTATTAACAATTCTTAAAAGTTCCACAAAAGGTTTAGTGATATCGATGATCTTTTCAAGATTATGTCAAAAATTGGTTGAATTAGAGAAGCAACAAGAAATTGGTTGGATTAGCTAGAAAAATGCTTGAAGAGAAGAGGTTACCACATTATCTATGGGTAGAGGCTATCTCAACTGCTGTGTGCTTTGTCAATAGACTACCATCAAAATTACTTCAAGGTATGACTCCTTATGAAGCATGGTATGGAAGAAAACCTAGTCTTGCAAATTGCAAGGTGTTTGGTAGTTTAGCTTATGTTCATGTACCATCACAAATAAGAGGGCTAGATGAAAGGGAAACAAAGGTAGTGTTTACTAGGAGTGGCTCAACGTAGATGGGTTACAAGTTCTATAATCCTTCAAACAATCAATTCACTATAAGTAGAGATGTTGTGTTTGAAGAACGTCTTGGTATGATGAAGAAAACAAAAGGTAACTTTACCATATAATCTTGATTCATATTCTCATCTATTAGGAAGCAATAATGATACATAGGTCTAGGATCCAAAAAGTGATAGAGATGATGACCAAGATGAAAGGGGATTACAAACTATGGAGGTCAAGAGGCAAAGCAAAGATGCAGGAGTGTGGAGAGATGCTCTAAGCAAGCTCCTAGAAGATCAACAAGAGAGAAGAAACAACCAAAAAGTATTCAATCTACTATGCAAAAGACTCAATTTCACAAGAAACCTCAACCGATGAGGAGGAAAATGGAAACCCTAATTGGGAAAAGGTCAAGAAAGAAGAAACAGATGCATTGAAGGAGATGAAAACTTTGGATTTCATTCCAATGTCATCCAATAAAAAGGTAATTGTTTGCAGATGTGTATATAAATTTAAAAGAGACTCGAATGGATCCGTTTTTCGGAACAAGGCAAGATTAGTTTCAAAGGATGCTCACAAACTCATGGTATTAGACTATGAGGGAACATTCTCACGAGTTGGAAAGATGACTACAATCAAAACACTGATAAGTATAGCTACTACAAGAAATTGGAGACTCCTCCAACTTGATGTAAAAAATGCATTTCTAAATGGTTGGATAATTGAAGAGGTATACATGTCACTACCACCAAGTTTTGAAAACCCTAATCATGCACCTTATGTTATCAGACTTAAGAAAGCCTTGCATGGATTGAAATAAGCTGTAAGAGCTTCGAATTAGAGGTTGATTACATACTCTCAAGATCAAGGGTTGAGACCTAGCAACTAGGATCTTTCTATTCATCAAAAGGGATCCCAATGAGGTTATCTATATATGTGTATATGTAGATGATATTATTGTAATAGGTGATTATCTAAATGGCATTCAAAGTATCAAGAGACACATGCAAGGGGAGTTCAAAAAAAATTAGTGACTTAGGTGAGCTCACATATTTCCTAGGTATGCATGTGATATAAGCAGATGAACGAATGTATTTGAATCAAAGAAGGTACATTCGCGATCTACTTCTCCAGTTGAACATGGAGAACACTAAACCTGAAAGTAGAAAATTTGGAGATGAATCATAAACTTAGTGTTTTTGAGGGTGAGAAACTTGAAGACATTAACGAATATCAAAGCTTGGTAGATAGCTTGATATATGCTACTCATAAAAGGTTAGACATCTCATATAGTGTGGGAGTGCTTAGTCAATTCTTGCACTCAACTAGAAGAGCACACATGGAGCTAAGAGAGTACTTAAGTATCTCACGGGTGGAATCAATGAAGGTATATTCTATCCTTATGCTTCAAATTTGCATATCAAAATCTATTCAGATGCAGATTGGGCATGAGCTAAGGATGATAGAAGAAAGACCTCTAATTACTTAGCATTTGCAGGTTCAAAGCTAGTCTCATGGAGTTCCAAGAAGCAACCAACAGTTGCTTTATCCTCAACTTAAACAATGTATAGAGGTTTGACCATAGCAACTCAAGAGTCTTGTATATAGATTTGGGGCTTGTGAGTTCCAAACCTCACATATCTGGGGATAATGTAAGCTCAATGCATCTAGCAGCAAACGCTATTTCCCATGCAAGACACATAGATGTTCATTACCACTTCATCAAGGAGAAGCTCATGAAAAACGAGATTGACATTTCTTTTGTTCAAACTAGAAAGCAAGTAGTAATTGTGATGATGAAGGCACTTGATGTAATAAAGCTTTGCAGATTTAAATCAATGGCAGGTATTTAACCTATTAGAGAATGAAGAATCAAGAATACTTTATCTTGAGAGGGAGTTGTTGGAACATCAAGCTTACACTATGCTTGAGGTGGATTAGATCTACATCAAAAAATCTATGGTTTTGATTATGCCAAAATATCCATTGAAGCATTCTTTTACCTATGCTCATTTATTGTATTTTTTAAAAAGTTTTTTTATGGATAATTTACCATCGCAAAAGCCTAGAGCTTTACACATGTAAAACTATAAAAAGGGAGCTAATCTTCCACGAATTTGAGGTGGTTGAGTTGCAATCAATGAATCAATCCATCATTTAAAAATAGATCAGACTAGATGTTCACTTTTCCTAGATTATAGGAAAGTGAATTGATTCCCTCCAACAACGAATCCTGCCTTCATTTGAATTAAAAATCTACCTTTAGAATTCATGGAGCACTTCAAGAGTCTATATAAAGACTTCAAATCACCTTTACATTACATGAAAACAATATACATACACTTGTGGCCATCATTGTCTTGCTCCTTCATTTTTTTGCACCATCTTCTTCAACAATAGTAAGCTTGAAGAGGCTTCTACTCTCTCTAGAGAGCCCCAAATTGGATGAATGATTACTCATTGAAGAGGTATTAGCGTCTACATTATGTGGATAAATTTTAAAACCATTTTTTAGTAGATTGGGAGAATCTCAGTTTTTCTGTCTCAGGGTCTATCTGTACACATTCCTTCAAAAATAGGAGGTAGCATTATTGAGTGTCAGGTTCATTCCAAAAGCATATTTTTTCTTTCTTGTACTCTTGTGCCTTCTATCCACTCAACCCTATGTGTATCACTCCTTGGAAAGGATTTTTTTGAGTTTTTATAATGTTGGCTTCTATGATCATTTAAAGTGGATTGGCTCATCCAAAGATAGTATCTTTTTTGAGCTAGTTAGTGTGTAAACCTATCTACTTTGTATCGACACTTTTTGCTGCATGCCCCAAAGTACGTAGTGCAATTTATGGCACATATCGCATGACTATAGGGTCTATTTGAGTCTCCATAAGCTCAAGGTCTGGTCTTGTGCCAGTTGGTTGGACCGAACTTCCTCACTTCAAATCTCACTTTTCTACCTCCTACAAGTTTCTCCATGTTCTTTCCATCATTATAGTAGGCTCTAATTATCCCTTTGGCCAAAAGGTTCTTATCCATGTCTCTGGAATCCGAAATTCCTATCCAAGCTAAGTCTTTTCCACAAGAATAAAATTTATATTTAATCTTATGAAACCAATTGTATTAGGTTCTCATTTTTACAAGAAGTTTTTGGCAACCTAAGAAATAGACGATAGGTGAAACAAGGATATATTTTTATCTTAATATCCTTCCTTAACAAGGAGTCCCTTTTATCATTGAATCTTGCTCTATAGATTCAGATCCACTCCCAATGTTGACTCATAATATCTATAAAACCCATGCAACTGCCAAGGAGGTGGAATATTTGGCCATAAGAAAACTCCTTGCATCATGGATGCCTAGTTGGCTTTGAATCTTGAAGCAATTAAAAGATATCGAGGCTACATTAGAATCATGAGATGATTCTCATATGATTTTTCAAAAGCATGTTGGTATCATTAGCAAATATGTCTTGGTTGCACGGCATACTAATACTCCAAATAGGGCCTCACTACATCTGGTTGCCGATTAAACAACTAGGTCCATTCATATTAATCACTAATAGCATTATGGCTAGTAGATATCCTTTATTGATTTAACACTTGAGAACAATATCCAAGGAGATTTGTCTATTGATGTTATTTCAATTTAAAACATTTCATAGAACAATGGTGAACCTTGGGATGGTGAACCTTGATCACCATCCCAAATACTTGAGGTGTTGAAGAATGTGGCCCTATTCAAGTCAATAAGTCTTTTTTAAAGGAGATGGTTTTGAGACTATTCTATAGCTTAATCAACACCTTCCCAAATGTAAATGATGGCTTGAATAGTCTACCTTCCTTTAAGCAAACGTTTGTGGTCCTAATGAATCCAAGGGATAAAAGGGCTTGAAATATGGTTCAGTAGAGCTTTTTCAAAAACCTTATACCTTGTTTGGAGCATGGTCATACGCCACCAGTTTTCAATTCTATTCTCTCTATGTTTCTTGTGAATAAGCTTAATAAAATTTTTATTCAAGCATCTCAAAAGAGAAAGAAATCTAATAGCCTTACATAAGACCAACAAAGTGGGCCCATACTATCATATTTAAAGGTTTATAGCAAATAATTGGTAAGGTTAGTTTGACATGGGATTTCTCCTTTGGGAAGGGAATTGATTGCATCTCATTGTTTAACAGAGGGATATTAATTCTAAGTGCATTTGCATGTGGAATCTTCTTGGTTTTGATTGTCTAGATATGAGGCATGCAATCATAACTCTAAGGAGAGAATGGAGAAGAAAACTCAGCCTATTCCTATTATTATATATCATTCTAGGGAGGAATTCTTGACCTCCATCTTCTTCAAAATTTTGCATATTTGTTTGGAAGGTTTGTCCTCTTTATGTTCCTATGGTCTTTGAAGACTATTATCATATTTTGAGAATACCTTTTTGCAGGTGTGGTTTACCTTGGTTAGCTTTAGTCTCTTCTTTAAAAATTCTCTCTTCTTCCCTTTCTAAGTCTTTAGATCTGCTTTTGCCTTCTATGGAGAATTTCTTGGCTTCAATAGTCCACCTTCCTTTAAGCAAACATTTGTGGTCCTGATGAATCCAAGGAATAAAACGGCTTGAAATATGGTTCAATACAGCTTTCTCAAAAACCTTATACCTTCTTTGGAGCATGGTCATAAGCCACCAGTTTCCAATTATATTCTCACTATGTTACTTGTGAATAAGCTAAATGAAACCTTTATTCAAGCATCTCAAAAGAGCACCAAATCTAATAGTCTTACACAAGTCCATTAAAGTGGACCCATAAGATCATATTTAAAAGTTTGGAGCACCTAATTGTAAGGTTATTTTGACATGGGTTTTCTCCTTTGGGAAGGGCATTGATTGCATCTCATTATTTGTAAGAGGGATATTAATTCTAAGTGCATTTTCATGTGGAATCTCCTTGGTTTTGATTGTCTAGATATGAGCCATGCAATCATAACTCTAAGGAGAGAATGGAGAGGAAACCTCTACCTGTTCCTATTATTATAAATCATTCTAGGGAGGAATTCTTGACCTCCATCTTCTTCAAAATTCTACATAATTTGTCGTCTTTATGATTTTGATGGTCTTTGATGAATAATTTTATATTTTGAGAAAGGGAAGAAGAGATAAGTTCTAAAGAAGAGACTAATCTTTGGATCTGCTTTTCACTTCTATGGAGAATTTCTTGGCTTTGTTCGATAGAATTTCCCGGAAGAGGATATGTAGAAGAGAAAATAAAATCTCAAGTTCATTTGATTTCGTAGGACATCTTCTTTAAGATTTAGAAATTTAAATATTTTTAAAAACTCCTTCAATAAGTCTATTTCGCAAGAATATAATGATTAAATATATATCTCGATTAGTTTGTGTAATGTGTATTATATTTCTCTTTTTTTCTGTATTTAAGATGGAGTTTTTCGGCATTGTTCCGATAGTGATACATCTATTGAACTCTCAAAGAATAAGAAAAATGAAAAACAGAAGATTAGTGGATATTGTTTATCCGTCTTACTGTTTACATACATATTGTTTCTTAGTGGATATTGTTTCTTATTTATCCGTCTTACTGTTTGCATACATATCTCTTTATTTCTTGCAATATGATGAAATATGATGAACGTTTATCCTACAGAGATAAGAAGTGTCCATTTTTCTGAAAATACAGCATACGATCTCTTAAAGCGTACATATTTCAAAGCTAACATCACATTATAGTAGTTTCCTATCATGCCGTTTTTTACAAGGAGCATTCCTCACTTTACGAGCATTCCTCACCATAGAATTTCGGTGGAAACACTTGCTAGAAATATAATATACATGATAGCTCACGTCAATTGGTGTCCTTGTTCTCATAAACATTAATAAACCATTAAGGAAAATTGCCCTTGTCTTACTATTGGGTTTAAGGTTAATTAATGTTATTGTGTTTCCACTTTACGGAAGATCTGCCCTAAAATCCTTGATATTAGAGTATATTCCAGTTCTTATAAAAGATCTTTTAACATTCGCTCAAGTGAACCGCTAAAACATATTTTTAGTAGACTTTAGATATAGAGAACATGTAACGCAATGAATAGGTAGACACAAGATAATCTTTTTATGTTATTTAACATACAAAGAGAAGTAAACTATAATTAATTTTTTTACAAATTGCACATTAAATTTCTAATAATGAAAGAGATACAAGAAGATTAAGGAGAGGTACATAGAAGGACAATGACATTTTCATCTCCTTCCTGAGGGATCTACTTACTCTTCAACATAGTAGCTTTTATAAAGAACATATTATGATGCCTGAAGGATGAGCATATTATATTTATTTCACTCTTCTGTAGTGTTGAACAGTAAGTCAAGGATCCAAGGTGTAGTATCTACTACTTGTGATATTTCGTGCTATGCAAAATGCAATGTATACCTATTTTATGATGAATGTTGAAGCATTTTTTTCTAGGAACGAGTGAAAATCTACATGCAAATGTGGAGTCTTATGTCCATGGCCTCTTTGGTGTGAATCTTTTCTTCAATGAAATGAAGTTGTGTATAGTGATTTCTCTTTCTTAGCTTTCCAATCTTTTCTGCTCCCATGTGCGTAGATGCAAAACCATGAGCTGAAGACCCAATCTCATACACATTCAAAGTAAGAAGTTCTTAAATAGTTAGGTGCAATCAATGGTGAGGATTGTTCTTTTTTTTTTTTCGTTAAGCATCATAGTTCATGGTTTAACTTTACTATTTTTTCATTCTCCATACATGAGTAAAGTCCTATCATAGAACGGGGAATAGAAGACGGCTTCTACAGTAGCTCATCTTGCTTTTTTCTTTTAAAGAAGATAAATTTACGAACTGGAATTCTTTTATTGGAATCCTCTTTGAAAAAGTATAAACATATTTCTTGCTTTTAAGTTTTCCTCTGTAGGATAAGATGAAGGTTTGTTATGAACTGTCTATATAACCTATAAATTCTATTGATTCTGCAGATATGATTTTGAGCTTTTCTGGAGTTATAAAATTTCTCAAATTCTTCCTGATCGATATTTTTATTTTAGAAGAGTAGATGGACGCTGCTCTTATTTTTGTACCCGTTACTTTTGTGGTCCTAAGACATTGATTTTGCGGATGTGGCCATTCCATAGAAACTTGTTTTCGACCTCTCCCATTCTTTTCCTAAATTTGCCATATCCATTTGGAGTATATTGAAACCACAGAACTAATTGAGGGAAGGTTATAAGATTGATGTTTACCAAAAGAAATGTGTGGTCTGGATTGTATCTATTGACTTTCCATAGGTATGCATTCGGGTTTTTTTTTTTTAACTTCATCATGTTCATCTACCTATCTTCCCGAATTTCCTTTGTTATTGTACATTTGCGATCGCATCAAAATTCATCTGACACAAGGACTCTGTGCAGGCTCTTGGATCCGAGATTATAAACGTGTAGCTCAGCCGGCCGTCAGGATTCATGTCAGAGTTCAGCACAAGAGTTCAGCACGCATTATAATTTGATGCTTAGAGCGTGCTGAACTGAAGATGAGGATGTACAAAATAAATGAATATATCTACACACACGGATGAGAGTCACGTTACGTCTCTCTCTCTCTCTCTCTCTCTCTCTCTCTCTCTCTCTCTCTCTCTCTCTCTCTCTCCGCCCCGTTTGGATGCCACATAAACTACTATATTTAATTTATCCTGCCAATTGAAACAGAAAATATCATATCTCATCGTGTGCCTAGTAATAACATACAGTATTTGAGTAAGAATTAAAGAATAAAATATTATTTTTTTAATCTTCGAGGAGGAATAAAGTACGATATCTGTGAAATTTCAAATTTTTATGACAATGATTTCCCAAAGTTCATCTTGTACATAACTTATGCGAGATTGGAAGTATACTAGAACTTATACGAGATTGGAAATATCTTTCCATGAAAGTTTGCTTACAACTATTTCTATATAACTTGTCTGATTTATATTTGTATAGTACCATTTTATTGTGATAAACTGATAATATATATCTTGGTGGTCGAGATATATATGATTCTAAAAGGCCATGCAATTTTGTGTTTTGAAAAGAGATAACTACTTAACTTTCAATGTTCTTACAACGATTCACATTTAAAAATGTAATGAGACCATCAGCAACATTGATAAGTAGGAAAGAAAATGGACCTTCTTCTAATATAAGTATCAAGCATCAACCTCCTCAATGAAGTCATATAACTTTTGAAAGAATGATCGATGAGCCAAGATGGCCATATCAATAGGAGATTGGATATAGATGAAACAAAGAAAGACAGGAAAACAAAAAACCAGTAATACATACTAGGACTGCTAGAAGGTTACAGTCCTTCGCTTCGAAAAAATGAAAGAAAATGAGTCAAAGAATTTTTAGTGCAGCATGTTCACATGCACAGAAAGATAATAGTTGCAAAATATGCTTCATATCTTCCAATGCATAGACCCACCTATAAGTATTTCACACCATTTTCGTATACACTAATGCATGTGGTTATATTTCAAATATATATCCCTCATCCTATGAGGAATGTAAGCCTCTTCAATGCATTATAGGTCATTTCCATGCAATCATTTGTTTTATTGGAGAGCTTCAATACTGCAATATGGGAGCAAGGCAACTCTTAGATTCGGACAGTTGCTTTTATGATCAGTTCTACTATTTTAAGGAGAACAATATGAAATGGATGCTTGAAAGGCTAACGATGAAAATTTGGAGGGATCTAGTTTTTTCTAGGCTTTTTGTGGATATTTTGAAATCCTTTTAAATTGAAATAATTAAAGAATTGCAAAGTCAATTGAAATCGTGCATAGAAACCACAAGTGCAAGACTACACTTTTCATGTCTATTGAAAATTTTCTCGAATTCTTGAGAGGATCTCATGTACGATTTACTCCTATGACACTTTTTTACAAAATTATTGATCACGAAGTGCAAGCATACTTTCTTTATAGTGGGAGGATAGTGTTTCATTCAAGAATAGTATCAGGGACTTAGTACACAATACAATAATAGCCAAGTAGATAAGTCCCTCTTAAAGCTTAATATTCTCATTCTCATATAAGAGTAATAGGCTTATATGAAATACGGTGGTCCTAATGGATGAACAGGACAGCCCGCAAAATCTTAATTAGTCAGCATTCATGGTCTCCGATGAATCATATTGTAATATTTATCTTAATGACATTTGTACCTTAAAAAAACTTGATTTGAATAACAATATAGAGACTGCAAATAATGTTCGCTACTACTTCATACTCAACAATACGAAAGTAAGAATTTTAATCGCATAGTCTTTCAATTACAAATAAAAGGTTGAGTCCTATTTGAATAAGTTCATGATAAGAAGAAAGTTAATGTGCAATGCAAAAACCTTGAAGGGAAGAAGAAAAAAGTTAATGTACAATGCCTCTAACTATTTCTTTTCCCCCCTCCATTTTTTGGACTTAAAAACTTGCATAATAGAACCATATGAGTCACATGTTGCCCCTTGTAAACATGTGAGGTTCTCTCTACATTGATAGATATACTGGTGAAATTGTGAGGCTACTATCCTTGGAATTTGCAAGCTCATGGAAACGTGTGACTCGATAATTTTCATGGCATACCTTCTATAAATAATCGTCCTTAATTTTTTCAGCTTGTGTATTTCCAGAGTTTTCTGGTGGCCTGTTCAAACAAGGTACACTTCTTTGACATTGATTCATTTCATGTGGGCTACAAGTTCAATAATAAGCATGGAATCATATATGATTCTGAAGGCCCTTATCCATATGATATGGATGAATGCTTATCTCATCCATAAAGGAAACTATTGAATCTAAGCAAGAAAGACGAGTGTTAGTGTTGGGCCTTCAAGAAATTTAGAATGCTCTTGTCCAGTGATGAGAGTTAGGTAGAGGAGCGGAACAATAATGAGAAGAAGATGCAAAAGATCACTCATATTCCTTCTTCCTGCCATTCTTCTTCTTTGCACCCTTTTTCTTAGCTTTTTTCACCCTTACTATTTGTAACTTC
The DNA here is from genome assembly GCA_020310875.1 of Ceratopteris richardii. Taxonomy (NCBI): domain Eukaryota; kingdom Viridiplantae; phylum Streptophyta; class Polypodiopsida; order Polypodiales; family Pteridaceae; genus Ceratopteris; species Ceratopteris richardii. Next base: position 110,713,797 of record CM035433.1, read on the forward strand.
TATAATGCTTACTATGATGTGGGTATTATGTCATTCTAGTGTGAAAAGGAGTTCACTCAAAAAAAATTCTCTGCCCCTACACTAGAAAACATGTACAGTATATGTATTATATAGAAAATGATAGATAATGGGAGGAAAATAACGAGAGAGAGAGAGAGAGAGAATTTTGAGTTCCTCTTGTATTTTCTTTTGAATTCCAATGTGGAACTTCACATAACGAGAACTTTTACTATTCAGATTTCAAATCACTCCAACATTGTGAAAACCCCAAGAGAAACCTATAGACATAAAAATATGGGAAGGGAAATAAATCAAAATATGGATTTTTTCAATTTCTGATAGAACTATTGACATGCTCTTCAAATTGGTTCTGTCTTCCACTAGACAACATTCTAGATCTTTATCATCTACATGGTCGTTAGGTGTATCCCCAAATTAATCTCACAAATGTATGGCATGAGATTCGAGTTTAAATATGGGGAATCTGATTTGCAAAGAGAAGCAATATGGATTTCTCTTGGCATGAATTCTGCTAATAGATAGACTACATTTGAATGGATTAGGAGTATGAAAACCAAAATTGAAAGACTTCTCCACTTCCACCTTTGCTTACATGCGCCCACATCCTGTTTCCTCTAGATCTTGGTCCACCAAGGCCACGTTGTCCACTTCTTTTATTTTATTTGCGTTTGGTGGCTTCTCCATCTTGGCATCATGATCCGCATTTTTTATTTAATGTGCCTCTCACGAACCCTTCATCATCTCTTTTGTATTTTCCTTTAACTCTTGCAATTTATCTACATTTTGTTCTCCTCATTAAGCTCTTAAACATTCCCTATTTTATTTCCTACTTTTAATCTTCAGTTTTTTATATATTCTTTTTCCTTGAATGGTGTTTACATGTCTCTACTTTTCCACCCGTACCTCTTCATTATATTGTAGTTGCACTAGGTTTTGTTGATGCTCCTCTTTCTTTCTTTGTTATTTCTCATCTCTGCGCTCTTTGTGTATTCTTTAAGCTTGATTTTGTTGTTATTATTCACCTTGATGCTCTTGTTGATGGTTATTCCACTTTCTATATTGGTTTTTCTCTTCCTCTCCTCCTTCCTCTTGATGATGTTGTATTTTTCCATGACCCACACTCAGGCAAACAAAGAGCCTCTTCATGTATAAAGGATTCTCAAGAAACCATCTTTACATTTGACTAGTCAACCTAGTCCCCTCTACCCCCCTTAAATTTGTCTATTGATTTGGCTACAATCCCACCCTCACAGGAGAAGCCTAGAAGGACATTAGATTTCTCCTCAGGTACTTCAGAAGAAGCACCTGTGCCAATGGAGGATTTTAACCATCAAAATCCCTACTTTTAAGGGACTCGCTTATGAAGATGCAAATGATTATGTGAGGAGGTTCATCTCCTTATGCTATGATCAAGGACTTCAGAATCAAGAGGATTCATTGCTGGTGCTCTTCCCATCCACATTGGAAGGCCTTGTAGACAAATGGTATATTCAATATGCAAATGGACACTTTGCCACCTGGGAGGCACGAAAGATGGTGTTCTCATAGACATTTCGACTAAGCCACTCCTTACAGAGAGTTCTATATCAACTAGAGAACCTAAAGCTGAGACTAAGTAAATCCTTTCATGAACTGCACACTAGGACTAAAGCACTTGTTTCTTGTCTACCACATGCTCTAGGAAATTTTGTGGTTAAAAAGTTGATAGAGAAAGCTTTTCTGAGCTTATCTTAGCAGAATCTTCAAGAGTCTCTTAGATTAAATGCAACACTCAATGATTTTGTTTCACCTGCACCGTGGAATGAGGAAGCTAGACTACATTTTGAAGGGGATACATAACCAAATTATGCATCAAAATTAGACCCTATTGAGCAACTCTGGAGGGAGTTGGAAGCCTTAATAACGTAGCAAAAAGAAGGTCATGCCACCACCATTGTGCCACAACGATGATGAATAGTCTCAACTTCATCCTGAATTCGAAGAGTTGTGGACCATGCAGGACATACGAAGTAAGCTTTGATATACAGTATGCAACAACATTGGATACTCCAATATTAACTGTTCTGACAAGGTAAGCTATCGATTTTGTGGCAAGGCTGTCCATGAAGCTAGGGACTACTACTACCTCAAGCAAGCAGAGCCGTGAGGTAACCCTCAAGTTCTTGATTCATATTATGCTAGTACTTCAAATGCACCTAGTAGAGAAGAGAGTCATCCATCTCGGCCGAGGTATAATAGGCCATTAATGTGTTACCATTGTGGAGAGTATGGCTATATGCAAAACAAGTGCTCCTTACCAGAAAGGTGCACCTCCTTGTCAGCATTCTCCATATGCTAAGGATCACTATATGAGAGATTTCCCAAGAAATTTCCTTGCTCCAATCCATATGGTTGCACTATATCCAAAGGAAGAAGGTACGGCCCCACAATCTTATGCTATTTTGTCATCCACTCTACTTATGATGACTAGGGCTAGGCAAGTAGGAACAACACATGTAGAAGGGCAATAGGCACTCAAGCAAAGAGAAGAATGCAAGAGGGCGACATTTGAGGAAGGAGTATCCATTGAAGAAGCTTAGGACATAGTGGGGACTTCACTAAAGGAGGAACCAACTCTTCCTCAAGAAAATATCAGGAGGTAAATATTGAGGAAGTCTTAAAAGGAATTCATGATAAGGTTAGTCTATTCCAACGTACTCAAATGGATGCAAAGGTGAGGAGAGATCTACTAAAAATCATACAGACTGCTTATGTGAGCATGCCACCTAGTATAGATGATTTCGCGCTTGACTTTCCCCTTTCTCCCTTGGCAGACTATCAAAGTTCAAGGAGGCTCTGGCATCAATTTGATGCTTGATTTCACAATGACTAAAGTAAAACTGAACCCCACCAAGGAGGCACCCTTCACAGTCACATGAGTAGATCAACATCAGGCTGCACCACTCCGCATTGTTGAAAAGGTACTTATGATAGTACATGGTTATCACTTTCTTCTAGACATTGTTGTTATTGCCTTACCAGAGGACACATCTTATCCTCTCCTTTTAAGAATACCTTGGTTGAGAGAAGCAAAAGCACAATAGGATTGGGGAAGAAACTAGTTGTGGATCTCCACAAAAAGTAATTCTAACTTATAGATAAATTTACAGGAGGGATGCGACAATGCAAAGGAAAGTGGATATAAAATAGATCTGCAAGTAATGCCTTGTTTACCTCAAGAAGATGATGCAGTGTTGAATTAGATGACGGGGAGTGCAAAATCACTACAAAGAATATGGGCGCATAGGGACGGTTAAGCCAACACAATTTCGTCGCTATAAAATTGCAAAATGTGTCGCAATGAGGGTCGCACATGAACCATCAATTAAACAATGAACAAAAACATGTTTTTTTTTTACGTACGGTGCGACAGGGTGTGCGATGCTCGCATAGAGCGTTGCTAAGGCAATGGTTTTAAATAGTGTCGCATAAGTGACGCTTTTGCATCGCATAAGCGATGCTAAAAAAATGTCGCATAAGCGACGCTAAAAAATGTCGCTTATGCAGCACCGATTCCAGTGGTTTTTACGACGCATTACCATCACTTACACGACGGTCTGTTGACGAAAAAAAATTAAAAAATTTGAGGCTCTTCGATCGGCACTGTCACACATGTGATCGAAGAGCTCTCCAACGTTTGCAATTGCGCTGCACTTAGGAGCTGAAACAAGTAGATGCAGAATTGTTGTTTTGCCTAAGCTCTATCGCACAAACATTTCTACAACCACATAAAAAGACTTACATGCATGCAATATTGCATATATATATATATATAAACATACACACATTAACATATATGTAAATACATGTATATGCACATCCACATGCATGCACATTCACATACATGCACATGGATGCAAATGGAAATGCATCCACATACACATGCATGTTTCATACATATACACATGCATATACATATATTATACACATATATACACATATATATGCACATATGTACACACACATATACACATGCACACACACATGCACATACATACATATACACATATACATGCACATACACACATATACACATAGAGTTACACAGATACATGCACATACATATACACACACATACACATGCACATGCACATACTCATACACACATATACACTTACACATGCACATGCACATGCACATACATGCATATACACACACATACACATGCACATACATACATATACACACACATACGAATGAATTATATAATTAACATATTAAAACACATGCTTAATATAAACAATAATAACAATCAATAGAAACTCTTCATTACTTAATACCATACACACAATTCAGAACATAACTAAAATGAAAAATATATAGATTATATATATATATATATATATATATATATATATATATATATATATATATATATATATATATATATATATATATATATATATATATATATATATGTATCAATGTAAATACATATAATCCAATGTCATAATCAACTAGAATCCTAATCATCATGATCATGATCATCATCCTCATCAGCAGCAGCATCATGATCATCCTGATCATCCTCATCCTCATCATCATGATCACCCTGTGGCGATCGAGATCGTTCCTCTTGTCTTTGTCTCTCCACACCATCCATATCTGCCGCTCCATAATACTCTTGTATTACATATAACAAACATAAATAAGTAAAACAATTAAACCATTCATAAAAATAAAATAATTATATAAAATTTAATAAAACTCACAAAGGCATCCGTATGATCTCACATATACTCGCTCAAATGCCGATATCCAAAATGTGTAGCATACTCGATCTCATATTTCGTAGGATATCGGCCATAATCCTTTCACTGCATTGAAACAAATAAAAAAGATACGTTGCTTGCATTTTAACTAAAATAAGAACTATACTCACAATAACACCTATACTTACAAGTGTAGCTACAAAACCATTATGGCCCATTTGGCCTAGGTGCGATGTGTGGCCTGACTCCACTCTCTTCTTTGCAGCAGCCTGTTTATTTAAGAAAAAAGAAATAACTAAATTAAATGTAAAAAATTACTAAAATATATGAAATTATAAATATAAACTATTGATTTGTGCACCTTCTACTGAGGAAATGACTCTTGAAGACGTACTTGTCTACGAAAAAACTGCCATGTCTCAGGTGGTATGGTAGGTCGCCTATTATTTTTTTCCACCATACAATATCTCATGTTAATTTAATCTCAAACAGAAAAAAAAATCGGAATACATACACATATACACACACATACACATACACATACCCACATACACATACACATGCAAACATATATGCATACATAAATGTATACATATACACATATACACATATACATACATATAACATAAACACACATATACATATCCACATATATACGTACACACACATGCATGCATATACACTCATTCATACAAAATACATGCATTTATCCCACAATAATGTGTGTTTGTGTATATGTGAATATTTGTGTATGTGTAAATGTGTATATGTGAATATGTGTGTATGCATAAATATGTATATGTGAATTTTTTGTGTATGTAAATTATTAGATTATTAATATCAAATACCATTATTTATAGATTCTGATCAATTAGATGGAACTCCACCACCGTCTCCTCATCGTGGAACGACTATATACTATAAGTATATCAAACATTTAATTTTAAATATATTTGATGGATACATAACTTATATATTTTTTTGTTTCTTATTATAATCAGATTCTGATCAAACAGAGGGTACTCCACCACCTCCTACCCATGCAACGACTTCACATGTGTCCTCCGATAGGAATTATGATGAACTTTACTATCAAGAGCATATTATATGTTGGTGTAACTCTTGTTATGGCATGTATCGAAGACCACGATTGGAATGTATTGAACATGAGGCAGAGTATGGTACTTTTGAGCGTGCACCATCACCTGGTGAACGTGATAATGCTTGGGCATCTATTTTTTATATAAATTAATATTATTTTATTTAAAAACCATATACAAAATCAAATTACTGTTGATATACAGGAATATTTGCTCGATGATCATGATGATGATAATTTTTCTCATAATGATAATATACCTTGTACACGTCATGGACTTGCTATTCATCAATTACAAGTAGAGGTTTCTAGAAATCCTCTACCTCCTGGTTTAGAGACTGAAATGGCTGGAGATTACCCATTGCCAACTCGTGATCGTTCTTTAGTACAAACATATGATAGAGGAAGATATGGAGGATGGAATAGAGGACCACTTCCTTTAGATGGAGAGGTTTTCAACTTTTGGGATAATCGCTATATGATTGCTCCATGCACTATTACTAATGCTGGTAGTGGTCTCTTTATTGTAGAGGATTTGTATGTGCCTCCGAACTCTGAAGTCACTCTTATGTCATTTTGTGGTCCTATATATGGATGGGGAGATTGGCATCAACTTTCACGTTATGTTCAAAGCATGAGTACTTATGGAATATGCTTGAACGTAGCATCCCTTACTAGTAGAAGGATTTTACATGCAAAAAATGAAATATTATATATTGATGGAAGACCTTACACACATGGAAATATAGTAGGTTTAATAAATATTAGTCGAGGGTTACATAATAGTTCAAGGACTAATTGCACATTTGAGGAGTGTGAAAATATTCATGAATCACCATACATGAGTAGAGATGTATCAAGATACATAGTTGTCAATGCTATTACTACATTACATGCAGGTGATGAACTATTAGTGAATTATGGATGGTGTAGAACTCCAAGAGCACGTTTTAGCTAGAGATGATAAAACTTCTCTATCCATATTTAATAACTTATATACTTAATTTTATATTTAAAGTTTACTTTTTATTCATTTATGGAATACTAATGAATTTTATTTATATGTGTAGATTCCAATGTATGATGTTGATGATATTCATCCACACAATTCACAATTGCCAGTAAGACCTCATTTATGAGAAGCTTCTATGACGAGGCTACACAAAAGTAATCCTGTGGAATATGCAAGGTTGAAAGATCTATATTCAAAAGACGATAAAGTACAAGATTTGTGTGACAGTAATGAAGATGATGGCATGGAAGATTTTATTGATTGGTATCAAAATGATAGTGAGAGCATTGATATTTCTAAAAATGAGAAATATCTTTGAGAGGAATGTCTAGAGCATGTATATGAAGGAATTCGTTTGACACGACTAAGTGCGAGCTTACTTATTCTCAATCTTCAAACTCGTTTTGGATGGAGTAATGTATCTGTTTCGACACTATTAAGGTATAATTTTCAATTTTCTATCTATTTATATATATATATATGCATATATATATATATATATATATATATATATATATATATATATATGTATGTATATATAAACATACACATAATATACATGAATGCATACACACATATAAACATACACACACATATACACACATACACATGTTATGAGAGTAAGGTCAAATTATACATACCTATATTGAATGAAGATGTTTTGTCCATCTAGCATTTAGAATTGTCCACCCAACCTTTAGAATCTTCTTGAAACATATGTTTCTCCTATTTTAGTCGACCTAATACCTGCCCTGCTAATTTTTTTTAATACAAATATTAAATAGCAGTTATCGAGGAAGGTATTAAGTCACATGTAAAATGGGAGGAGCAAATTTATCTTGAAGATTTTGAAGGATGGAAAAATAATTTTAAAGGATGGGCGAACAAAAAGTGTCCATTCAATGCAGGTTTTTATTCTTACTTTAGATAAGTTAAGAACAAGAACTTGAAATGAATGGACACTTTTAGTCCGCCCATCTTTTAAAACTATTAATGCATCTTTCAAAATATTCGCGAAAAATTTGATCCTCCTATTTTACATATAAATTAATACCTTCCTTGGTAACGGCTATTTAATATCTGTAAACAGCTTAGCAAGACAGGTAATAGATTGACTATAAAATGGGAAACTGCCAAACGATTTAATGGTCTAGATATGAAAATCTGCAAACCACAATATACAAAAAACAATTAAAAACGAAATCAAATATACACAGCTACACATGCATACATACATATACATACATATATACACATTCATACATACACATACATACATACATACATACGTACATACACATGTATACACACATACATATACATGGATGCATACATATACGCATACATATATATACATACATATACACCTATAAAACACATATACATACATATATACATATACACATACACATATGTATACGCATGCACATGCATATTCACATCCACATACACATACACATACACATAAGCATACACATATATAAAATTATATGCATATATATATATATATATATATATATATATATATATGTATATTTATTTATTTACTTTTTTTAATATATTTTTTTTTAATGAACTTAGAGGTTATTATCTGAAAAGTTTTTACCAAGTTAGAATATTCTTCCTACCTCACATGATAAAATGAAGAAGATAATCAAAAATCTTGGTATAGATTATCAATGTATACATGCATGTCCTAACGATTGTATTTTAGATAGAGGTTAATATGTAGACTCTTTGACATGTCCCAAATGTCAATCTCCTCGATATAAGGGTGAAGAAGGTAAAATCCCAAAAAAGGTATTGAGAAATTTTCCATTGGCTCCACGGATTAGACATATGTTTCAAAGCTCGGAATTATCAAAGCTTTTGACTTGGGGACATGATCATAAAAGTACTGATGGAATAATGAGAATTCCTCATGATAGTGTTGCTTTTTAGCATATTGATTCTACATGGCCTAAATTTGCACAAAATCCACAGAATCTAAAGTTAGGAGTTGCATTAGATGGGGTTAATCCATTCTCCATGAAATCCAGTAAATGGTCAACATAGCCAGTGGTAGTCATAAACTACAATCTTCTGCCATATCTTAGCATTAAAAAGTAACATTTAATGCTTTCACTTTTAATCCCAAGCAAAAGACAAGTTAAAGATATGAATATATATCTTGCTCCTCTCATTGACGATCCCCAAGAGTTATGGAGAGGTATTAATGTAAATCTGTGTGTATATGTGTGTGTATGTGTCTATGTGTATGTGTCTATGTGCATGTGTCTATGTGTATGTGTCTATGTGTATGTATGTGTCTATGTGTGTGTATTGATAGGGGAAGTATCTCAACCCCTAAGCAACGATGAAGCGCGAATGACCTCCACAGGTATCCTTCTTTGACCTCTGCACACCAAAAATGCTCTTACTCAGAGCTTATGCAGAGAACTCCAGTGAGCTTTTGTAGACCTGTAGTAGACACCAAGGGCTTTCCAACAAAACAAATTTCACTTGAAATGGATGCTTACACAAAGAGAAACAATGTCTACAACATGAGCTAGTTGAATGCTCACAACTGCTAGTCAAGCAGAGACCTCACTTCACTCCAGCAATCTTTTCTCAGAGATTATACAGAGAATGAATCTCAAACTTAATTCAACTTTAGAGGACTCTAATAGCTACCCAATGACACCCAAATCATAGCAAATTGATACATAGAGAAGGAGAACCAGCCCTTACAACAGAGAGCAAAATATTTCCAACAGAGCCTACACAAAGAGAGAGATATCAATCACACAACTTCACTAAAATGAATGTTACTCCCAGCTTACTCAGAGAATGCTCCAGAGAATTGGTTTGCATAAAATAGACTCTTATAGCTATCCAATGAGACAAGAATTACATCAAATGGATACCATATGAGGGAGAACCAATGCTAACAACTCAGGGGTAGAGAGTTGCAACACTGCCTGCGCACACACATAGATATGCCTACTAAAAGAAAACAAACAAGCAAGCAAGGGGGTTGCTTAAGCAAGGGGCTTGCTTATCACAACTCCAGCACTTAGTGCTCACTTTACATGAGCTAAAAATCCAAGAAGATGGCCCAAAAGAAGTCGGGATACATGCTCCTTTTATAGTGAGAGGTGTGCCCCTAAAATCTAGGAACTACCTTTCCAAATCAGCCTCCTAACTTGGAGGAATTAGTTGAGATGACTTGGGGAGTGGTTGAGTGACTTTTCTTGATGGAATATCGTGGCTTTTGGCTTCCTTTGATTGCTCCACATGTCCATAAAAGATTCCCCACGAATTTTTAGCTTGAAGCTTGACTTTTAACACTCCCCCTCAAGCTTCAATTCTTCATCCTCATCCAAGCTCCTTCATGTTGATGCATTGCTTGAACTTTGAAATCTTCATCCCATCCAAAGCCTTTGTAAACATGTCCGCAACTTGGTCCTTAGTACCAATATGATGTACTGAAACTTCCTTGGATATCACCTTTTCCCTTATGAAGTGATAGTGCACTTCAATATGCTTGGTTCTAGCATGATAGACAGGGTTCGATGCTAGATGAATGCTACTCATGTTGTCACAAAAAATTGGATATGTGTCAACCTGCAAATTAAGCTCCATAAATAACTTCTTAATCCACATTAGCTCACATGTGACTTGAGCCAAAGCTCTATACTCAGCCTCGGTGGAAGATAATGCCACCGTGGGTTGCTTCTTTGAAATCCATGAGATGATCTTGCTACCTAGCATGACTAGGTAACCACTTGTACTCCTTCTATCTTCCTTCGAACCGGCCCAATCGGCATCGGAATAAGCTTTGACCTGCATATCATCATCAAATGAGTAGAACAATCCTTCATTTATAGTGGCTTTGAGATATCGCAACATTCTTCTTGCAGCTTGCAAGTGTGTAGTCCTTGGACTATGCATAAATTGTGATAACACTCCAACTCCATATGCTATGTCAGGCCTGGTTATTGTGGCATAATTGAAAGAGCCTACAATAGATCGATACAAAGTTACATCCTCTAATGGCTCTCCATCAATGGAGCTTAGCTTTACATTAACTTCCATGGGATTTGAAATAGGCTTGCAATGTAGCATCCCAAACCTCTCAAGTAGGTCTAGAATATACTTCCTTTGTATGAGCATAATACCTTCTTCTTTGTATACAACTTCAATGCCAAGAAAATACCTAAGATCTCCAAGATCAGAGATCCTAAACTCCTTTCCAAGCTTTGCCTTGATCTCCTCAATGCCCTTTGTATCATTACCTGTAATGATAAGATCATCTACATACACACACATGTAGACCACAAGTTCTCCTCTTTGTTTGATGAAGAGAGATGGATCCGCCTTGCATTGATTGTAACCACATTTGATCAAATAGTCCACCAATCTTTGGTTCCAAGCCCTTGGAGCTTGCTTTAGGCCATAAAGTGCCTTCTTCAACCTACAAACATGATGTGGAAACTCTTTATGAACAAAACCTAGTGGTTGCTCCATGTATACCTCTTCTTCCAAGTCTCCATTGAGAAAGGCATTCTTGATATCCAATTGGAAGAGCTTCCATCCTTTGCTAGCAGCCATTGCAATGAGTGTCCTAATGGTGCTCATCTTTGCCACGGGGCTGAATGTCTCTTCAAAGTCCACTCCATAGGTTTGTGCAAAACCCTTGGCCACCAATCTTGCTTTGAACCTAGAAATAGATCCATCTGAATTCCTCTTTACTTTATACACCCACTTATTACCTATTACCTTCATGTTCTCCTTCTTGGGCACTAGAGTCCATGTTTGATTTTCCTCAAGTGCGTCGATCTCTTCTTGCATTGCCTCTTTCCATTCGGTGTACCTGCTTGCATCTTCATAGCAATCGGGCTCATGATCTTCTACTACTTTGTTCATATATGCATAATGTGTTGCCATGTATGAATCATAAGTAAACCTTTGAGTTGGATACTTAACTCTAGAAGACTTCCTTTCTTCACCTTTTTGAGGAATAAACCTCCTTTGCCTTGGGAACTTGATCTCTTTCTTTGACGTGGCTTCTTTCTCCATCATGTGTCCTTCATCATCTTCAACTTCATTACCTTCTTCATCCAACTCCACCAATGTTGCTTTGCCTTTGTTGATTGATTGTGCTTCATAGCTTGATGAAGATCTCCCCCTCCATGGTGAGTTCATGCTTGAACTATCTTCATTGATGGAACACCTTGGGCCGCTTAGCTCTAGGTCGATTTGTTCTTCATCATGTCCATGCTTTTCTTCTTCATAGTCCTGCATACAATCATACTTCTTATACCAAGGGAGTAGCTCATCAAATGCTACATCCCTTGATATCCTCAAGTCCTTTGTATTTGGGTTGAAGCACCTGTAACCTTTATGATCATTTGAATATCCTAGAAACACACACTTTTCTGCCTTTGGTTGTAGCTTGTGCCTCAATTCACTTGGCACATGTACATAACAAGTACATCCAAATATCTTCAAGTGGGAAAGATCAGGTTTCTTACCATAATAGGCTTGATATGGTGTCAAGCCATGGATCCCTGAGGTAGGAGCCCTATTCATTAGATACACGGCGGTATTTGCTGCATCACTCCAAAACATGTTAGGTACATTCATCTCATTAAGCATTGCTCTAGCGATCTCGGCAATGTATCTATTCTTTCTCTCTGCTACTCCATTTTGTTGGGGTGTGTACCTGCATGTTACTTGCCTCTTGATGCCTTGATCCATTAAAAAATCAGAAAACTCATTTGAGAAATATTCTCCCCCTCCATCGGACCTTAGCTTCTTGATATATGTACCTGTTTCCTTCTCTACCATTGCCTTGAATGCTTTGAAACATGTAAACACATCTGATTTGTTTTTGATGAAATAAACCCAAACCATCCTTGTGCAATCATCTATAAAAGTGACAAAGTACTTGTTACCTCCAATGGATTGCTCTTTCGTTGGCCCCCACACATTTGTATGTATCAACTCCAATGGATGTTGGCTTATGTAGCCACTCTTCTTGAATGGAAGTCTCGCTTGCTTCCCTAGTTGACAAGATTCACATAAATGCTTCATACCTTGTCCTTGGAAGTTGGGAAGACCTTCAACCAGCCTCTTGAATTGCATTTCCTTCATTCTTTGTATGTTGATGTGACCTATCCTCTTGTGCCACAAGTCCAACTCCGAAATCCTCTTGTTTCCATATGTGAAGTAGACATGTTGAGTAGAATGAGAATTTACCTCCAAAGTGAAGAGTCTCCCTTGCTTCTTTCCTCTTGCTATGACCTTGTAACCTTGCTTAGGGTTCTCCACAAAGCATCCACCTTTGTTGAACCTTACTTGATAGCCTCTTTCAACCATTTGCCCAACGGACACCAAGTTCTTTGTGATGGTAGGTACATGCAAGACATCCTTGAGACATCTTCCTTCCTCCTTGTCATCCAAAGCTACATCTCCAACATGGGAGATCTCATGGGCTGTATCATCACCTGTTTCTACATGTCCTTTACCTTTGGAAACATGTAGATTAGTAAACCAAGAAGCATTGCAACTCATATGGTTGCTACATCCACTATCAATATACCAAGTGTTATCTACTTTGCTTGAATTCCCATTCATGTGCATCATCAAGAGATTGTCATTTTCTGAACTTGTAGAAGCATAATTACCTTGGCCTTTGTATGAAGAACCTTGATTATAGTTCCTTTGGTTTCCTCCTTGGTAGCAATCTCTAGCATAGTGGCCAAACTTGCCACATATGTAACATCCTTCGCCATCTTGATTCCTGTTTTGTTGATGCCGTCCTCCTCTTTCTCTTGATCTTCCTCTCCCTCTTTGTGATGAGGTGCCTTGGTCATGTCCTTGATTTCTTGAGTGGCCTTGCCTTCCTCCAAACCTTCCTTTGCCCCTTCCTTGTCCTTGTCTTCCTTTGCCCCTTTGATTACCTGCATAGAAAACTTGTGCATCTTTGCTTTTAGTTGAACTTCCACCTATGTTCATTTCTTCGGTGACCATGAGAGCAACCAATTGCTCAAAATCGGGAAGATTATCCCTTACATAAACTGAAGTGGTAAAGGGTTTCCACTTCTCATCATCTCTCAAACCATTGAGAGTATAAGCCACAAGATCGTCATCGTCTACGTGGCTTCCAATGGATCCCAATGCATCTGATAACTCCTTGACCTTAAGTATGTAGTCATTTATGCTACTCCCTGAGCTCTTCCTAAGGTTGTTGAGCTCATTCTTGAGTTGGATCTTCCTTGCTTTGGTGCTTGTTCAATAAAGCCTTTCAAGTGTCTCCCATACCTTCATGCTTGAATCCAGGTCTTGGATATGGCCGATCATGCTATTGCTAATGTGTTGGGAAAGAATAAAGATAACCCTCTTGTCTCTTTCATTCCATTCCCTAAAGGCCCTTCTCTGGTCATTGGTTGGATTCTCATCCAACCTAGGTCTTGGTTCACTTCCACTAATCAACCCCCAAAGGCCCTTGCCCATAAGATAGTTGGAGACCCTAAATCTCCATGGTTGATAGTTACCTTTGTCTAGCTTTTCAATTTGAGTGTTGAAGTCTCCCATATCTAGTCTTTGATACTTGACCTAGCCCTTGGCTAATGCTCCAATGTGTGTAAAATGAAAATGAGGCTCTGAGGTTACCTCAATCCAAAGCTTTCCTTAGATGGACACCTTGTGCTCTTGCAAATTTGAGTAGAATAGCTCCCCCTTGATGTGAGCTACCTCCAAGAAGCTTTTGTTGATGCAACTCTTCAACCACCAACTCCAAGAGGTCTTCTTGCTTGTATGTGATACCTCCAAGATGCCCAAATGCTCTGATACCACTGATAGGGGAAGTATCTCAACCCCTAAGCAACGATGAAGCGCGAATGACCTCCACAGGTATCCTTCTTTGACCTCTGCACACCAAAAATGCTCTTACTCAGAGCTTATGCAGAGAACTCCAGTGAGCTTTTGTAGACCTGTAGTAGACACCAAGGGCTTTCCAACAAAACAAATTTCACTTGAAATGGATGCTTACACAAAGAGAAACAATGTCTACAACATGAGCTAGTTGAATGCTCACAACTGCTAGTCAAGCAGAGACCTCACTTCACTCCAGCAAACTTTTCTCAGAGATTATACAGAGAATGAATCTCAAACTTAAGTCAACTTTAGAGGACTCTAATAGCTACCCAATGACACCAAAATCATAGCAAATTGATACATAGAGAAGGAGAACCAGCGCTTACAACAGAGAGCAAAATATTTCCAACAGAGCCTACACAAAGAGAGAGATATCAATCACACAACTTCACTAAAATGAATGTTGCTCCCAGCTTACTCAGAGAATGCTCCAGAGAATTGGTAAGAATAAAATAGACTCTTATAGCTATCCAATGAGACAAGAATTACATCAAATGGATACCATATGAGGGAGAACCAATGCTAACAACTCAGGGGTAGAGAGTTGCAACACTGCCTGCGCACACACATAGATATGCCTACTAAAAGAAAACAAACAAGCAAGCAAGGGGGTTGCTTAAGCAAGGGGCTTGCTTATCACAACTCCAGCACTTAGTGCTCACTTTACATGAGCTAAAAATCCAAGAAGATGGCCCAAACGAAGTCGGGATACATGCTCCTTTTATAGTGAGAGGTGTGCCCCTAAAATCTAGGAACTACCTTTCCAAATCAGCCTCCTAACTTGGAGGAATTAGTTGAGATGACTTGGGGAGTGGTTGAGTGACTTTTCTTGATGGAATCTCGTGGCTTTTGGCTTCCTTTGATTGCTCCACATGTCCATAAAAGATTCCCCACGAATTTTTAGCTTGAAGCTTGACTTTTAACATGTATGTGTATGCATGTGCATTATGTATGCATATGCATGCATATGTGTGTGTATGTGTGTGTATGTGTCTATGTGTGTGTATGTGTCTATGTGTGTGTATGTGTATGCATGTATCTATGCATATGTATGTGCATTATGTATGCATATGTATGCATGTGTGTGTGTATGCATGTAAGTATGTATGTATGCATATGTATATGCATTATGTGTGTGTATGTGTGTGTATGTGTCTATGGGTGTTTATGTGTATGCATGTATCTATGCATATGCATGTGCATTATGTATGCATATGTACACGCATTATGTGTGTGTATGTGTGTGTATGTGTATGCATGTATCTATGAATATGCATGTGCATTATGTATGCATATGTATGCATACGTGTGTGTATGCATGTAAGTATGTATGTATGCATATGTATATGCATTATGTATGCATATGTATGCATGTATGTGTATGTGTGTGTATGTCTCTCTATGTGTGTGTATGTGTGTGTGTATGTGTGTGTATGTGTCTATGTGTGTATGTGTATGTGTGTGTATCCATGTAAGCATGTATATATGCATATGCATGTGCATTATGTATGCATATGCATGTATGTGTGTGTATCTAAATATATGTGTTTGTATGCACGTGTATGTGTGTGTAAATGTGTGTGGATGTGTGCGTATAAGTGTGTGTGTCTATGTCTGTGTGTATATTTGTGCGTATGTGTATGTGTGTGTGTGTGTGTCTATGTGTGTATGTGTGTGTCTACGTGTGTATGTGTGTGTGTCTATGTGTGTATATACGTGTGTATCTATATATGTGTCGGTGTGCATGTGTATGTGTGTGTAAATGTGTATGGATGTGTGTGTGCATGTGTCTATGAGTGTGTATGTTTTTATGTGTGTGTATGTGTCTATGTGTGTGTATGTGTCTACATGTGTATGTGTATGCATGTATGTATGCATATGTGTGTGTATGTGTGTGTATGCATTATGTATGCATATGTGTGTATGCATTAAGTATGTGTATGTATGCATGTGCAGTATGTATGCATATGTGTGTGTATGCATGTAAGTATGTATATATGCATATGCATATGCATTATGTATGCATATGTATGCATTTATGTGTATGTGTGTGTATGTCTCTATGTGTGTGTGTATGCATATATGTATGTGTATGTGTGTATGTGTGTGTGTATGTGTGTGTGTATGTGTGTTTGCATGTGTATGTGTGTATGCATCATTATGTGTGTATGTGTCTATGTGTGTATGTGTGTGTGTATATATGTGTGTGTATGTCTGTGTGTATATGTGTGTGTGTGTATGTGTGTGTTTCTATGTGTATGTGTGTGCATCTATGAGTGTGTATGTGTTTATGCATGTGTATGTGTCTATGTGTGTGTATGTGTCTATGTGTGTATGTGTATGCATGTATGTATGCATATGCATGTGCATTATGTATCCATATGTGTGTGTATGCATTATGTATTCATATGTGTGTGTATCCATTAAGTATGTCTATGTATGCATGTGCATTATGTATGCATATGTGTGTGTATGCATGTATGCATATGCATATGCATTATGTATGCATGTATGTGTATGTGTGTGTATGTCTCTCTATGTGTGTATGCATATATGCGTGTGCATGTGTGTATGTGTGTGTGTGTGTGTATGTATGTGTGTGTATGTGTGTATGTGTGTATGTGTGTGTGTATGTGTGTGCGTGAATGTGTGTGTATGTGTGTATGCATGTCTATGTGTGTATGCATTATTATGTGTATATGTGTATATGTGTCTATGTGTGTATGTGTGTGTGTATATGTGTGTGTATGTGTGTGTGTCTATGTGTATGTGTGTGCATCTATGAGTGTGTATGTGTTTATGTGTGTGTATGTGTCTATGTGTGTGTATGTGTCGATGTGTGTATGTGTATGCATGTATGTATGCATATGCATGTGCATTATGTCTGCATATGTGTGTGTATGTGTGTGTATACATTATGTTTGCATATGTGTGTGTATGCATTATGTATGCATATGTGTGTGTATGCATTAAGTATGTGTATGTATGCATGTGCATTATGTATGCATATGTGTGTGTATGCATGTAAGTATGTATGTATGCATATGCATATGCATTATGTATGCAGATGTATGCATGTATGTGTATGTGTGTGTATGTATCTCTATGTGTGTGTATGCATATATGTGTGTGTATGTGTGTATGTTTGTATGTGTATGTGTATGTGTGTGCCTGTATGTGTGTGTGTATGTATGTATGCATGTGTATGTGTGTGTATGTATCATTATGTGTGTATGTGTCTATGTGTGTATGTGTGTGTGTATATGTATATGTATGTGTGTGTGTGTGTCTATGTGTATGTGTGTGCGTCTATGAGTGTGTATGTGTTTATGTGTGTGTATGTGTCTATGTGTGTATGTGTATGCATGTATGTATGCATATGTGTGTGTATGTGTGTGTATGCATTATGTATGTGCATGTATGCATGTGCATTATGTATGCATGTAAGTATGTATGTATGCATATGCATATGCATTATGTATGCATGTATGTGTATGTGTGTGTATGTCTCTCTATGTGTGTGTGTGTGTATGCATTTATGTGTGTGTATGTGTGTATGTGTGTATGTGTGTGTGTGTGCATGTATGTGTGTATGCATGTGTATGTGTTTGTATGCATCATTATGTGTGTATATGTCTATGTGTGTATGTGTGTGTATATGTGTGTGTATGTGCATGTGTGTCTATGTGTATGTGTGTGTGTCTATGAGTGTGTATGTGTTTATGTGTGTGTATCTGTGTATGTATATGTGTATGTGTATGCATGTATGTATGCATATGTGTGTGTATGCATTATGTATGCATATGTGTGTGTATGCATTATGTATGTGTATGTATGCATGTGCATTATGTATGCATCTGCATTATGTATGCATCTGCATTATGTATGCATGTGCATTATGTATGCATCTACATTATGTATGCATATGCATTATGTATGTGTATGTATGCATGTGCATTATGTATGCATGTGCATTATGTATGCATATGTGTGTGTATGCATGTAAGTATGTATGTATGCATATGCATATGCATTATGTATGCATGTATGTGTATGTGTGTGAATGTTTCTCTATGTGTGTGTGTATGCATATATATGTGTGTGTATGTGTGTGTATGCATCATTATGTGTGTATGTGTCTATGTGTATATGTGAGTGTGTGTATATGTGTGTGTGTATTTGTGTGTGTGTGTCTATGACTATGTATGTGTTTATGTGTGTGTATGTGTCTGTGTGTGTATGTGTCTATGTATGTATGTGTATGCATGTATATATGCATATGTGTGTGTATATGTGTATGCATTATATATGCATATGTGTGTGTATTCATTATGTATGTGTATGTCTGCATGTGCATTATGTATGCATATGTGTGTCTATGCATATATGTGTGTGTGCATGTATATGTGTGTGTGTACGCAACATTATGTGTGTATGTGTGTATATGTGTGTGTGTGTCTATGTGTGTATATGTGTGTGTATCCATATGTATGTGTGTGTAAGTGTGTGTGTGTGCATACCTGGCTTCAACGATGATACCTTGCTCTCTCTCGCTCTCTCTCTCTCTCTCTCTCTCTCTCTCTCTCTCTCTCTCTCTCTCTCTCTCTCTCTCTCTCTCTCTCTCTCTCTCTCTTTCTCTTGCTCTCTCACGTCCAAATCCCGGCACAAATGTGTTGGGAGAAATCGAATTTTTTTTTAACATTCTAGAGTGTCGCTTATGTGACACTCTGGAACATAGGACATCGCTTATGCGACATGTAAATGTCGCAGCCAGTTTGCCAATGTCGCAAACAACGTCGCTAGTTAGCGACGCTATTTGGAGGCACACTTTTAGCATCGCTACCATCGCTAAGTGATGAAGGCTCATAAAAAAAAAATCCAAAACCAGGACTATCGCTTATGCGACGCTAGCATCGCATAAGCGACGATTCTCATTTTTTTTCAATTTTGGAGTGTCGATATGCCCCCCCATTTCTTGTAGTGAATATTGTACAATGGAAATATGTGAGGTAAATGAAGACTTTGTAGAAGGAAAACCCACTCCTTCTCTGGAGCGTGAGGGTGAACTTCAATTCTTGTAGGCATTGCTAGAGAGGCAAAGAATACCAAGCAAGCCTTTTTAGATCTGTGGTCAATCTCTACCAAAGAAGATCAGTACCCTTATTTCTCTAGGTGAACAAGAAAAAGTGAAGAATTATTTAGATATTGTTTTAAGATATGTAGAACATGACTAGGCACCCTAGGCTGCATCGAATGATTTACTAGTACCTAAGGAGGTCGTCTTTCCAAAAATCTCATTAGAGTGGACCATGGAGCCAATCGGAAAGCATGAGATAAGTCCTCAACCTGGAGCTATCAATGAAGAAGAATCACTCTTGCAGGATGTGTAATTTGAAGAGAAACGAGATTATCAACTGAGCAAGCCACCAAGCAACAATATTATGGTATCAGGAAAACACACTCATAAGTTAAGATTAGATTCTCATGGCATTGAGGTCATGAAGAAGAAAAACTTGAGAAGGAAGCACCCTCAAGGTGCAACCTTTCATTGGAGGACAAAGGCTCACGTGCAAGTTACTCCTACTACATTAAAGATGAAAGAAAATATAGAGCTATAAGCATCCAAGAAGATATGAACTATGGCCCAAAAGAGAATTAGGAAGAGAGACACTACTTCTTTAAAGAGGTTTGATGACATGAGGAGGGATATAAAAAGAAGGACGTATGGCCAACACTCAGGGGCTAAACTAGAAGATTTTGATGAGGATAGAAACCCCTGGATAACACTTCTAAGATGGATCCTAATTCAATGTATTTGTCTGGGGTAGAACCGAATCGCTCACTATACATAACGTATTTTAGTTCATTTCATGCAGTTCATTTTTGCTTGATTGAATAACAAAATAAAGGAGTAGTTGCACCGGGACAATGCAAAGACTAGATGTCAGGGTCTATAGTGCAGAGGACTCTAGTCTTCATATTCTACGGGACATTTCATCTTTGCGCTCTCGTTACGTGAGAAGTGTGAAATTTTCGGAAAGGGATGTCAAAGATTTTCTGTGGTCTAATGAGATCAAATTGAAGCAATTGACTCTCGCAGGGCCATTGCAACATTGGACCTTGTCTTGGAGATTTATCGTTTGACAACATATGAATTGTTAGCATTGGTTTTATGTCTAGCTAGCATCCTCTTGACCTTTCACCCTCTCACATCACTTCCATCATCCCTCCATTCCGCATCCCCTCACTTCCACCATCCCTCCATCCCACACACCCTCACCTCCACCATCCCTCCTTCCCGCACCCCCTCACCTCCACCATCCCCCATTCCTTTATTTCCCACCAATTAAATATCCTCAGCATTGGCTTGCTTGAGTCATTGTTTCCAAATCTTTGTGCTCCTTTCTTGCTACTGAGGGTTGGAAATATTAAAGTTGCCCCCTTTTCTAATCGATCGTGCATGTTCCATGGAGCCTAAGCAAAGCTATCTCTCATTAAGTGAGCATAGCTAAATGTGTGTAACACGTGGGCAAATTCTTGTTAAATGTGATGCCCCTATCATCTGCTTCAAGTGAATGAAGACTTGCAAGGGAGGTACGCCCACATTTTCTACTTTAGATATTTTGATTTGTTAGATGCATGCACAAGAGAGCATTGCTCTCTCTCTCTCTCTCTCGCCGCAAACGGCGAGAATGGGAGGAGAAACAATATTGGGATATTTATCATTTGCTCATGAGTCGAGACAGTACAGTGGCATCGCGACATCTGAGAGAGAGGAGACAGTAGACACCCATTCGAGATCGGAGCACTTGGCATAGCTATGCACGGAGCCTATACGAGATCCCAGACCAGCCCCTTATTCCCAGGCCACAGAGCTCACGTCCCACTACCTCTGACTTCTTCACACCCACTATGGTGGGAAGCACTATTGCCCGTCTACAACATGGCAAGGCCCATGACCATTTCGGTTTACAGGCAGAGCACCTTATCTACGGAGGCACGACTCTCGCACCACTCATTGCCCACCTCTTCAACCGTGCATTGGTTGAAGGGTTTCCTGACTCATGGACTGAGCACACCATAGTGCCCATTCGTAAGTCGGGTGATACTACGGATCCAGCTACATACAGGACAATCATGATTGGCCCTATATTGGCCAAGTTATATGGGGTGGTACTAGAGACAGAGTTGAGTACTCTCGCTGAGAGGAAGAGTATCAGGGCTCCATGAGAGGCAGGTTTGAGACGAGATTACTCTACCATTGACCACATCTTCACCTTGAGATGCATGATCGACCAGGAAAGGGTGAGGAAGAGGAGACTATATTGCTGCTTTGTGGACTTCGGCAAAGTATTTGACACTATCCTGAGGGACCGTCTCTTCAGGCGACTGCTTGATATCGGAGCCCCAGATGAGATGATATGGGGGATCGACGCCTTGTATGAGAGAGTATCAGGTAGAGTGAGATGTCCAAGGGGCTTATCTGATCCACTTGCTAGCACTATCGGGGTGAAGCAAGGGTGCCCTCTTTCACCGACCCTCTTTGGTCTCTACATTGATGACATAATGGACTTCATACAGCAGCAGGGAGGTGATGGCATTGAGGTACGCAGGTCCACTATTCATATTCTATTATATGCTAATGAAATTGTACTGGATTCAGAGTCTAGAGAAGGTCTACAGCATCATCTACATGGCCTAGATGACTTCTGCAGACACAACGGCTTATCTGTGAACCTTGGTAAAACCAAGGTCATGATCTTTCATACATCAGCACAGGTACAAAGGCATAGTTTGTTCACAGCAGCATGCGGACCAATCGAGGTGGTTGGATCATTTGTTTACTTGGGAGTGACATTTACAGCAGCATCAGGGATCTTCTCTATGTCTCAGGCAGCCCCTGATCGCATCACACGTGGGTACACAACACTTGCTTTGATGGAGAGACGGTGCCACTAGGCATATTTTCAGGAGCCCCGCACAAAGGGGTGGCTTTTCGACACTTTGGTTATGCCAGCGCTCATGTATGGGGCAGCCATTTGGGGGTTGGGGTTAGCTACATCAGTATGGACAGCATTGGAGAGGCCATAGATCCTCATGATTGCCAGACTTATTCGCAGCAAGCCTTCAGTACCACATGATATCATTTGAGCAGAGCTCGCTGCACCACCGATGCTAGTTGAGGCACTATTCTAGACAGTATGCCTTCTACACAGACTTCCGAGCATGGATACAGAGCGCATTGCTTATCGTGCTTTCCAAGCATCACGTGATATAGCATTAGTAGGCGACACCTCCTCATGGTATGCACAGACACGAGACTGGCTGGCCCACCATGGTTTTGACATAGACAGGCTACCACCACTACAGTATGACTTACATACACCCACCTACTCGCTCTCTCATCAGGAGAGGAATAGGGTCATTCGTCAGGAGATATTTCAGACATACATACAGAGGACATGGGTGAGCCCAAGGGATACATTGCCACCGAAAATGCTCTATTACCGTGAGCATTTTCTACATATATCAGACGAGGGCTTCATCGATATTCCGAGATACATGCAGACATACCTACCCCACCACCTTCCCATTGTCATTGGTCAGCTCTGGGTCTCATCATATCAGCTCGAGATTGAGAGGGGCCAATCCAGGGGAGTCCCCCGTGGGGAGAGGTGGTGCCGAGTATGCCAGACAGAGGTAGAGAGTGAGGAGCATTTTGTTATCAGATGCCCAGCATACTTAGACCTACGAGCACAGTTTCAGATAGAGGAGTCACTTCAGCTCTGCATGATTATGGGAGATCAGCAGCGCTTGGGACGCTTCCTCACAGCAGCATACGAGAGGCGAGTCGAGCGGTCACTACAGCCCACACATCAGACACGGGTGAGTACCCAACAGACCATTACTCAGTTCTTTCAGCGAGCTGAGTTACATCAGAGAGGTCCATCTATAGGGCTCACGCTCCACCAGGCATCAGCACAGAGAGCAGGATGCCAACCACGCATGGATGGATATTGTCAACCACCACTATATCAGGAGGATATCTCACACATCCGGACAGCCTACGATAGTATGATGGAGCAGAGGTGTACCACCACCCCCTGGGTTGTCTTCCTTCAGGAGGTACTCAGACCACCACAGATATACCACATACTACATCCACCGCCAGCCCATCACCAGTAGCTAGGGTATTTTACTCAATCACATTATGGATCCCCCATGTATTAGGTGGCCATTATCTATAGATTCAGAGCCACATCTCCCCAGCCTTCTCCAGTTCTAAATAGCTTTGTGTAGCGAGTACTTTTTATTTCATTTCGTTTTCTACACAGGGTTACTACACTTGTACATGGTTTTGTCTCATAGGCCAAGTTTGGCCTCTAGAAGACGTTAATATGACTTTCTTTCTTTCTTTCTCTCTTTCTTTCTTTCTCTCTCTCTCTCTCTCTCTCTCTCTCTCTCTCTCTCTCTCTCTCTCTCTTTGTCTCTCTCCCCCCACAAGCCTACCTTCCCTCTCTCAGTGGCCATGCAACCCACCATCCTTGTTCCTCGCTCTTCCTCTCTCTCTCTCTCTATCTATCTATCTATCCATATATATATATATATATATATATATATATATATATATATATATATATATATATATATATATATATATATATATATATATATATATATATATATATATATATATATATAT
>CM035433.1:110740805-110870805 GCA_020310875.1 Ceratopteris richardii
AGCAATTCCATGGATTGGAGTTTTTGCAATATAATATCTTGGACAACACTTCTTTGTGGCTTAGTGTAGCATGGCTCTAATGAAGGGGCTTTGGTTTACTTTGATCTTATGGGAACAAAAGGTCTCTCTTTAAAATACGATAAAGCCAATAAAAACCCACTTTGTTTTTATCTCAAACTTAAATTACTAGAGATTAAAGGATCAAGGAGAGAAAATTAATTAGAGTGAATTAATGCCGGCTGCCAGGCCTTGGTGGTGTCAGAAGCTAATTTGAAGGGTCTTATTAAGGTTGGATGCAAGAGCCAAAATTTAGCCTACCTCTCCATTTTTTGGCAAACCACTTTGGCGCATAGAGAGTTCACATTGGGATTCAACAAGATCCCTTCTAGCCTCCTTGGAGTCTATAAATGCAAGTTTCTAGCACTCATTGAGGACATCTTTTCCTTGAACACATCGGGCATATTCTAATAGTGGCACTGTTCAACACTAGTTTCTTCTCCACTCTTTGAATTCTCGTGCTACAAGCACTGCAAGAGACTCAAGATTACGCCTACCACATGCTAGAGAGATGACTCTCCTCCAAACCTTATGCATGTATATACAGATCTCTCTAGGGGACTGCCTTCTTCGAAAGGTGGATACTAACCATCCATGTGTAAGCCATGTAACTGCATGTGCACCAAGTATCCTAGTTAACTCAAGTGGATGCTTCTAGAATGCTCTAGATCTTTTTGGACAAAATACTCTCCTATAAGTTGGATTCTCAAAACAATTCAGAGCAAAGCTAAAACATCATCCAACCACAAGACCCTAGTGTGGTATCCAACATTAGTGTGTCGACCCACTGAGGTTCTATTGATGATTTTTTATTTAAATAATTTTGTACTTGACACTAAGTTCATGACTATATTCAATCTTTATGACTCCTTACTAGGAATGCAATTTTTGTGCTTTTCTTCAAGCCAAAGGATTGAATTTTCCAAATTACACTAGGAACTTGGTGCTTGAATTAGTCAGCCTATTCCTTAGTTGGAAGGATCTTTTCAATGTCAAAATCCACATCTTCATAAATTTATCAATATTTTTGTATCAACAACACTTAAGCTTGAGGTGTTTCAAGAAGATCTTAGAAGTTACTTAATTCATATCTTCCTCTTCCTTGATCTTGAAGTATCTTGAAATATCTTAAGATACTACTTTTATCCTCCTTGAATTTGAACTCCTTCTTTTAAGTTTTAATTCCCTTGAGGATCAAACCTAACCTTAAGATCCAATCTAGTAGTAAAAGATAATTATCATCCCATGGTCCGATATCCCATACTATCTTTCCTACATCAATCTGAGTATAAAATCTGGTGTCCCATACCACCCTATTTTTTATTCACATTAATGTGGGGGTGATATTCTCTTTCATGAAATATACCCATACTTTCCATGTATGGTCATCAATCAAAGTAACATAAAACCTACAACTGCCATAGATGTGGTCTCTGCAGGACCCCAAACATCTACATGTAGTATTTCTAACTCATTCTCATTAACATGCTTGTCATGTGGAAATGATGCTCTTGAATGTTTACCAAATTGACATGTTGCATATACTTTTTACATTTGTACAACATTGAGATTTGGTAGTCCATTGAAAATCTTCTTTGACTACACCAATTTCAGATTCTGCAAGTTGCATGTCCAATTGGTTTGCGATAGATCTCTATATCAGCAATAACTCTTACACGTTTTTCAAATGTGGCTGCACTCATTTGAGAAATTTTCATATTTAAGGTGAACATCCTACCTACTTTGTTTCCTTAGGTAATAAATCATCCATCATGTTTGTAGTTTTCTACATATAACCCATCAGCATTGAACCTAACTTGTAGTCCCTGGTCAACCATTTGTCCAACACAAACCAGATTCTTTGTTATATTTGGAATATGGAGCAGATCAAGAATATGTTTTACCTTCTCGCCCTCTATACCCAATGTTCTATTTCCTATCTACTTGATTGGGTGTGATGTGTCATCACCTGTTTCAACATATCCAAGAATACACAATTTTTGCAAATTACTAAACCATTTGGCATCATTAGTCATGTGATTTGAAGGACCTGAATCAACATACTAGAAATTATCATTCAATTTTGAAACATCAGTAGACATCGTATTCATCATGTGATGTTGAACCTTGAACAACTTCTTAGAACCATCTACACTTGTGGATGCATAGTTATTTTGCTACCTTCTATTATTTTGATTCCTAAACCTTCAATCACATTCAAAGTGTAAAAGTTTACCACAATTTCAACATCCTTTACTTTCATTATGTGAATCATTTCTTCTAAAATTTCTTTAGCCTCTTTGGTTCCACCTACCTCGAAATTGTCCTCTACCTCTTGCATTATTTTGATGTTGACCCTGGTCTTGGTTATTGTTTCTTATTCCTCTTTCAACGCCTGTACGGCTGTCTCTTCCTCTAACAAAGTAGAATACCTACTCAAAACTAGGTTTTTGTTGGAAGTTCGAGTCCTCACCAAAATTCTTTTCTTCAATAATCAGCATGGACAGGAGATCAAGAAAATTCTGCATATTCTTCCTTGTCGGAATATATGTTTTGAACTGCTTATATGTAGCTCTTAGACCAAGAAGGCATGCATCCACCTTATCATCATCATCTATATTCATGCCAATAGATGCAAGTGACTCATGTATGTTTTTTATTTTCAGGGTGTAGTCACTTACCGACATGCCCTTTTTCTCAAATGTATGTAGCTCCTTCTTGAGTTGCAATTTTCTTGCCTTTGTATTGGTCTCATACAATGTGTCCAAATTGTTGCAAGCCTCTTTTTGAGTCTAGCATCCTGTATCTGCCCAATCATGCTATCTTGTATGCTAACAAATAGCAATACATTACCTCTCATGCTCCTTGATTCCATTCCTAATATGCTCTTAACTGGCCCATAGCCTGATTCCTCTCTAGGAATTGAGAAGCATTTTTGTTCTCTCCTTCAATGTACTTTGAGTAGCCGTTTCCCATCAAGAAATTTGTCATGTTGAATCTCCAAGCATGGAAGTTGTTCTTTTCTAGCTTATCACTTATAAGCTGACTTATTCCATCTGTGTTTGCCATTTTTGCATCAATTCACAACACTACAAAAATAGAAAAACATCGTTTTTGTGTTTCAAAACTATCACCAGGAAGGAGACAGGGAAGAGAGCTCACACACACACTCTCACTCTCAAGGAGAAGCACACACACAGATTGAGGCAAGGAAGAATGATCTTCTTCTTCTTCTATTACATAAAAGGAATGTGCAAGAATGACCTAAAACAAGAATACAGCAAGTGCAATATATAAAGATCAATACATAAGGAAAAACCTAATGTCCGTGAATGAGTGAGCTGGCAAGAAACAAATGTGCCATCACTCTCGATAGATAAATCTAATAAACCTCAATGAAGTATCCCTGACATATATCAGCATGACCACTATACATGTCAGAGAACTGAAAAACAGGTATGTGTCATCCTGGAACATCACATGTTGAGCTTGATATCTCAACACTCCCCCTCAAGCTCAATGCCATATCCTGTAATCCAAGCATCTCCCGAAACTCCTTCAACTTCTCAGCTCCAAGTGCTTTGGTGAAAATATCAGCAACTTCCTCATCTGTTCTCACATAAACAAGATCAATATCACCTGCTAATACCTTCTCTCTGATTGAAGTGATAATGTACGTCGATATGCTTTGTTCTAGCATGGAAAACAGGGTTTCATGCTCATTGTATGCTGCTAAGATTATCACACTATATAGTGATAGGCTTTTGCACTTCCACACTTAAATCTGCAAGTAACATCTCCAGCCATGATGCCTCACATGCTGCCATTCCAGCACCTCTATACTCAGCCTCTGTACTCGACAAAGCAATAGTGGTTTGCTTCTTATTGCTCTGAAATCCCGTTTTCTCCATGCCTTGCCACGTAGTCTTCACTGTTGCCTTCTCTACGAGCTCTCTAGAGCCACGCTGGCTTTGATACTATGTCACCAGGAAGGAGATAAGGAAGAGAGCTCACACACACTCTCTCACTCTCAAGGAGAAGCACACACACAGATTGAGGCAAGGAAGAATGATCTTCTTCTTCTTCTTCTATTACATAAAAGGAATGTACAAGAATGACCTAAAACAAGAATACATCAAGTGCAATATATAAAGATCAGTACATAAGGAAAAACCTAATGTCCGCGAATGAGTGAGCTGGCAAGAAACAAATGTGCCATCACTCTCAATAGATAAATCTAATAAAGCTCGATGAAGTATCCGTGACATATACTGGTATGACCACTATACATGTCAGAGAAACAAAAAACTAGTACGTGTCATCCTGGATCATCACATGTTGAGCTTGATATCTCAACAAAAACTATAAAAAATCACTTGAAATTTTGGATCTTGAATAGATGAGTGTTTTCAAACATGAGGCAAGTTACAATTTTACAAACAGACTTGGTTTTTCTGTGGATCCCATGCTGGGGGGTCAAAATGGAGGTTGAGATGGCTCCAGAACAGAATTCTCACAAAAACTAGTGAACCAAAAGGGATAACTCACAAAAATATTTTGACACGTTCTAGCTTCACACCAAGTCTTGTAGGAATCTAAGGTCTTTTTTGAATCGCGATTTCTCCATGCCTTCTCGCATACTATTCCTTTTCAGCATTCTCCACGAGCTCTCTACAGCCACCTTGGCTTTGATACCATCTGAGGAGGAACGAGATAAGGAAGAGAGCTCACACACACACTCTCACAATCAAAGAGGATCACACACACAAACTGAGGTAAGGAAGAATGACCTTCGTCTTCTTCTTCTTTTTCGTATTCTATTACATAAAAGGAATGTACAAGAATGACCTTAAACAATAATACAACAAGTGCAATATATAAAGAACAATACGTAAGGAAAATCCTAATGTATGCGAATTAGTGAGCTGACAAGAAACAAATGTGCTATCCTCTCGATAGATAAATCTAGTAAAGCTCAATGATGTATCCTTGATATATACCATCGTGACCAGTATACATATCAGAGAAATGAAAAAGTGATATGTGTCCTCTTAGATCATCACATGCTCAGCTTTATAGCTCAACAAAGGTGTGCTCACTTTCATAAGGATCTTGTTTTCGACCTCTTTAATTCTTTTCCTAAATTTTTCATATCTATATGAAGTATATTGGAACCATAGAACATTTGGAGGGGGTTATAGTGAGATTCATGTTTACTAAAAGAATTGTAAGGAATGGATTGTATCTGTTGTATCGATTTGGGTGTTTTTTTTTTAATCTTGATTACGTGCATCTAGCTATCTTATCGAATTTCCTTTGTATTGCCTTCCATTCAACTGGATGTTTGATTGTACATTTGCGATCTCATCAACTTGCTGCCACAAGTACTTCGATATACAATGCAGTTCTGCTAGGTAGTAAACCTCTAATTTGATGCTTAGAGCCTGCTCCATCGCATTACGCATGTTTCCAGTTTGCCGTAGATGTAATGAAATAAAGATGAGGTGAACAAAATAAATGAGTATATCTACACGAACGGACAATCAAATCCATTGGACACGATCTTTGTGTCCGTGCTGATGGTGAAGAACGAACATCGCCTGACTCTTTTTCTAATTATTTCATGACAAAGCACGTTCTGGGCTTCGAATATTGAGGTGGGACATGAATGATGAGAGCGATCTACCCCATTCATCTATATTGCTTTTTATTCAGCGAAGTATGGAAACGCATGATGAGGCTGATGAAGGTCACCGTTAATGGCGTTGAGGCATTGCACAGAGCATATGCGACTCGTGCTGGCCGAGTTATCGGGAACGTGAAAGGGATGGGACGAAAGCGGGGAACGTGAAAGCTATCGTGAAGTCGGTAGCGCTCATTATAGAATGGCAAATAACGATGTCCACTTCTTCATCATCAGTAGTGCAGTTTGTTGTTTGCAACGCCAAGCGAAAATGACAAACCCAGAATTGAAATTGGCACCCATAACCATTTCTGTGACCGAAGAACTGCTTTGTTTCTACAAGAAAAAAGTAATTCCATGCGATAAGTTGTACCGCGCGATAACGGCTGCCTTTATTATGGAAAAACATTTTCTCTGCGGTTTCCCTCGGAGCTGAGGATCCCCATGTCATGGGCTAACCGAAGCGAAAAGCATATTCCAAAGCTAACGATCGCCAAGTCCTGTGGGCGTATGTTTAGCACAACTTGCTGCCACATGTATGCGTAGGAGAAGACAGCATCTACGGCAGCAAAAGGCACCAAGGATGATCGCTACATATTTAAGCATGACGTACTTATATTATTCGAAAATTCTTTTTTTCTTTTAAAAGGAGAAATTTCTGCGGAAGTCTGATCTCGCTTGTTTGAATGGGACCTGCTCTTGATGATCTTGTTGTTTTCCATGCTATTGATGTTGGTCTTCATATTGTTGCTCCCAAACTCCATGACATTTTTCCTCTTACTGTTTTTGTTGTTGTTCTTTCTCTTGATGCCACTACTATTATTGATGCTCTTGTTCTCGTCATTAAAACATGATTAGGAGAAAATGGATATATACGTGGTAGAAAGACTTATCCCAACAAATGGAAAATAATTTAAATGGAAGTAGTAGTTGTTGGTGTTGCTATCGATGTAGTTGTTGTTTTTTTTTTTTTTAATGTAAAGGAAGTTCGGCAATAGCCTACTCTCCCGGACTTGAATTAAATAAAGAAAAGTACAAGAGAAGGGGACTAGAGCCCACGGGACCCCCCAAATCCCACAGAGCAGGGGAGGCTTTTACAGAGCTTAGATGACATTACAAAGAAGGTTAATATGTAGTTGTTGTTTTTATTGTTGTTGTTGTTGTTGGTTTTAATGCTCTCTGTTTTCTTGATGTTTTTCTCCATTCATCTTGTTACTCTTTATGGCCTTCTTGATGATCTCCTGCTATTTTTCTAATTTTTGGTCTTGGTCATATTCCTACTGTTGTTATTGACAATTCACATGAATCTCTTGGGTCTCTTCAAATTTATTGCTCCCTTCAAACTTTATTGGGTCCTTGTGTGAATTAGAACCATAGGATTTTATGTCCTCATCCACATACGTTTCCACCTTTTGAAATGCTCAATAAAAGGATTTCACTCAAGAAACATGATACACATAGTATCATAACTATCCTCATCCATCTCAAAAGTGCACTTACTAAGTATTTAAACGAATTTGAATTGTAAGCAAGATCTAAATAATTACCTACCATCAACATTAGATAGACATCAGTCAAGGTTGAAGCACATAGTCAAAATGGATTATTACCCTCCCTCCATACAAAAAGGAATCATATTGCTTTGGTGTTTGGAAATTGAGGATTATAAAATTTCTTTTCATTAAAATTAATAAAATCTCCCAAGATCACTTACTCGCTACTTTTATAGATTTATTTTTTAGATTTCATACTTGGATATGATAGCATCAACAACTACTGATGTCATCATGCTAACCCTATAGCACGAACCATGAGAAACCTTCAATTTACTAGTGGACATTTCGGGAGAGGCTTGCCAAGCCATGTGTTATCCAGTTTCTCATCTT
Source organism: Ceratopteris richardii (assembly GCA_020310875.1). NCBI lineage: Eukaryota > Viridiplantae > Streptophyta > Polypodiopsida > Polypodiales > Pteridaceae > Ceratopteris > Ceratopteris richardii. The sequence continues at coordinate 110,748,432 of CM035433.1, forward strand.
TAACAATTCTATCATGCCGTTATCAGTACTGTGTTTTAAAATGTGAATACTTTCATTTGAAATTTAGTTTTTGACACACGGCATTTTAAAGCACAACACTCCTATAGAATTTTAAACTAACATGTGAACATAACTCATAAAGGGAAGTTATTATGTCAGCCATCTACCGAGTTGTAGGTTGAGTAACTAACTTCCTTTTGGTCCATGACCGCTAGGCTCAATGATCATTAGAATCAAGAGAAAAACAAAATGCTCATCATGATATGGAGCAATGTGAATGTGTAGAAATATAGAACAAATTTAAAACCCTATGGAAGAGAAATAATTGAAATCTACCCTAGTATGGGATGGCTTCAACCAGCTTTGGATCTCTTTTGAAGATGTTGAAGGTTTATTTAAAAGAAGAGAGATCGACGGATCAACTATGAAATCCTCATCATCTTTGCAATCAATGAGCATTGATTTCATTTTTCTGCAAACTGTAACATGGTTAGTAATGAGTCGAATTAAAAAAAAAAACTAAATATTCACAAAGATGGGGTTATAAACTAGAGCATTAATGCACACGCCAAATGGAGAATGTGATATCTTCATAACTTGATGGAATCCGTGAAAATCTGATTGTTGTATAACCCTTGGGTTAGACCCTTTGCAAGTACTCATGGTACTTATGGTACTCCTTGATTTTTGTGCACGACTTCATCTTGAAGCTTGGGGAAAGTGAGAAGCTCTCTAAGATTTTGGAATCCTTGCACCATCTCTACGTTCTTTAGTCGCCTCTGAAGTCACGTTCACACATCTTGAAGCTTGGGAAAAGTGAGAAGATTTTGGAATTCAGAGGCACGTTCACACATCTTGAAGCTTGGGGAAAGTCCCTAAGATTTTGGAATCCTTGCACCATCTCTACGTTCTTTAGTCGCCTCTGAAGTCACGTTCACAGGGAGCCTCTGCCTCAAATGACATGCCCGTGTGGACATATTCATGGAAAAAGTGAGAAGCTCTCTAAAATTTTGGAATCATTGCACCATCTCTACGTTCTTTAGTCGCCTCTGAAGTCACGTTCACACATCTTGAAGCTTTGGGAATGTGAGAAGATTTTGGAATCCTTGCATCATCTCTACGTTCTTTAGTCGCCTCTGAAGTCACGTTCACAGGGAGCCTCTGCCTCAAATGACATGCCCATGTGGAAATATTCTAATTCCATGAAGACCTTTCAAAAGGTGTTTTTGACTGCCTCACAACCGTCGATCGAGAGGAGGCCATCCAAAGGCTTAAGAGGAGTGCATGACTCCCCTCTTACCCTTCTAAGACAAGAAGGAAAAGCTAACCCCTAGGCACTATCACGGGCGAGGAGAGAGGGCGATCCACAGACGCTCGTGGAGATATTCACATGTGTGAATTGAGAAGGAGCGTAGCTCGCACCCCGTTCTTGTTCGAGTGTAAATAAAAGCAAGCACGACCATGTTCTTATCCTTTCTTCAAAATTTGTTTCCCATCATGTATGGGATAATTGCACCTGTTTGAGCAAGCTCATTCTTCTCTGCAACACCAAAACTCTTTGCCAACCTGAAGCTAAACTTGAGGGAAAGGAGGAAAATTGAACAAGCATCTTGGGGATCTTTTTCAAAATATTTTGCCCCAACGTTTTGGGCAAAAGGAGAACATTTCCTAGAGTACAAGAAAGGATTTAGTTCAAGATATTTCCAAGGAGGTACTCCTTCCAAAAGGAGTTTCAAAGAATGCATAGTACGAGACCTTGTCGAGTTATTTCCTACATCTAGTTCATCTCCCTGAAGGAAATTCTTGTAATCCTGATATCTTGTTTCATACTTACGATCTCGGGTTGTGGGATCTCGTATATCATCTATAGTCGGGTTATTCATACCTATCACTCTCGGGTTGTGGGATGTCTTGTATCATTCACATATTCTTGTATCATTTTCCCTTTGTGGGTGTACTTGTAATCAGAAGTATAGTTCCAAAATCTTGTTTAGCATAGTCAGAGAGCACAATCTAGTGCTCCCCTGACATTTTGGCAAGACTAACTTCTATCCAAGACCAAGCATCATGGAGAATGCTTATGAAGAGATTGTGGCATCACTTCAAAGTCTTCAACAACATATCAAGGACCTAACTCATAGACAGACACAGGTTGAGATGGAGCATCTAGTGCATGTAGGCACGCTTATCTAGGAACTGCAAGAACGAGTCGGGAATCTTCAAGGAAATCAAGGAAGTGTTCAAGTGAACCGACATCCTAATTCATCCTTCATGAAGGAACCCAAAATTTGAATGCTATAAAAGTTCAATGGTGATCGCATGAAGTTCTGGGGGTTCCTGCAACAAGTCAAATTGTACATCCATATGCAGCCTGATAGATAACCCGATGATGCATCCAAGGTCGGTTTTATTGGAACCTTGCTCTATGGTCAAGCATTATCATGGTTTGCCCCAATCTTGGAGAAGGATATGGTAGTACTTCATGATTATGAGGGGTTTCTTTGAGAACTCACTACCACATTTGGAGATGCAAACACGAGTTGAGTGGCAGAAATAGAACTCCAAAAGCTACGTCAAGGTAACTGCCCTGCCTCTACCTATGCATTAGAATTTAGACACTTGATATGTGACCGCACTTCACATGAAGATTATCCCATAAGACAATTTAGATGGGGTTTAAGAGATGATGTAAAGGACCTTCTACGCATGGTGCCAGAAGTTAAGACATCAAATGAGTACATCAACCAACCTATTCAATGTGATAACTACCTTTTTCAAAGGAAACAATAAAAAAAGTGAAAGGAAGACCTTGCCGATGGAAACCCTTCCAGCCCACTACTAGAGATTCGTCTATGCCCGAACTTATGCACATAGATGTAAGTGGGTTCAAACATCTAATGCCACAAGAGAGATAGAGAAGGAGGGATAACAAGTTATGCTTGTATTGTGGAAACCCTTGCCATATTGCAATTAATTATCCCAACAAGATAATGAACTCCAGAGTCATAGACACCCTTGTAGAGCAGGGAAACGAGGAATTCTAGTTGTAAAAGAGACCGTACAATGAAACCTTGATATAGGAAAGGGTCTCAATTCCAGCTACACCCATAGAAACATGGTTTGCCCCTATCAAGTTAATCATGCCTAAGAAGCCCTTTCCCTTATAGCTCTAGTCGATTCAAGAGCCTCATCATCATCATCAATGAAAGATTGGTTAAGAAACATGGAATTCTAATGCTTGGAAAGAACAAACTAGTAGTAGCTAAAGTAGTTGTCTCTAGCATCTGGAAATATAACCATGGAAACCACACCATTAGGAGTACACCTTGGTGACCATGATTCCCACATATGTTTCAACATAATATCGAGTCCACTAAATCAGGTTAATATTGGAATGCCCTAGTTAAAAAACATAATCCAAAAATTAATTGGGAAAACAATAAAATCACCCGTCTAGATATCGAGAAGAACTCAACATATGTCAGATCCAAAGCATTCATACATACAGTAAGGAAGGAACTGACATATATGATCTATACCACACCAACTCAAGAGCCCAAAAAAGATGACTCAGTGAAGCTACCCGAAAAATACCAAGGTCTTGAAGATGCTTCTGAAAAGAAGAATGCAAATATCCTCCTAGAGCATAGACCTTATGATTGTGCCATAAAACTTCAAGAGAGAGCACAACCGTCCTTCAGACCAATCTATAGACTATCCCTAGAGGAACTTACAAGACCATGTAAAAATATTAATGAGAATCTAGCTAAGGGGTTTATCAAACACTCAAAGTCTCCTATAGGAGCACCTATCCTATTGGTAAAGAAGAAGGATAGAACTCTTGGAATGTGTGTAGACTATTGGGGCTTCAATAAAGTCGCAATAAAGAATAGATACCCTCTACCACTTACATCAAAGCTCCTAGAATGCCTCGAAAAAGTAAAGTTCTTCACGAAGATTGACCTTTGAGAAGCTTACAATCTTGTCAGGATGAGAGAAGGAGATTAATGGAAGGCAGCATTTCGAACAAGGTATGGCACTTTGAATATGTAGTTATGTCATTTAGTCTCACAAATGCTCTAGTTGTCTTTCAACATATGATGAATGATATCTTTCGATAGTATTTAGATGATTTAGTGGTAATATATCTCGATGTTATCTTGATGTTCTCCAAAAACTTAGAGGATCAACAATATCACATAAAGATAGTCTTAGAGAAACTAAGAGAAAAATGTTTATATGAAAAATTAAAGAGTTGCTCTTTCCATCACACAGAACTAGAGTTTTTAGGGTACATTGTATCAAAGAAAGGGATCTTTATGGACCCTAAGAAGATTAAGAAAATACTTGATTGCGAACCACCTTCATGTGTTCTACATGTACAATATTTTGTAGGGTTTGCCAATTTCTATAGGATATTCATCAAAGATTTCTTCAAGAAAATGATACCTCTTACCAAGCTTACAAGAAAATCCAAATTTTCATTATTGAAGAAGCAAAAAAAGCCTTTTAAACCTTCAAATTAGCATTCACTACTGCTCCAATTTTGGTTCATCTTAATTCGAGCAAGCCCTTCTTCCTAGAGAGAGATGCATCAGACTTTGACATAGGGGCCATTCTTTCTTGATATGGAGATGATGGAAACCTACATCTAGTTGCATGTCATTCAAGGAAATTTTCCCCTTCAGAGATTAATTATGAAATTCATGATAAAGAATTTCTTGCCATAGTGGACATGTTTGATACGTGGCATCACCATCTAGAAGAAGAAGCTCATAAAGTTACTGTGTATATAGATCACAAGAACCTAGCATATTTTATGACTACCTTCATCATCAATAGAAGGAAATCTGGATGGAGTAACGTTTATCAAGGTTCTATTTTGTCATCACGTATTGTCTAGGATGTCAACAATGTCAGCCAGATGCCATGTCAAGAAGATCTTACCTTGCACCCAAGAAGGGTGAAGAGGCCTCTCATCAACAGCAGAGTGTATAACTCAAGCTTGAGCATCTCCACTTAGCAGCTATCTCTTCAAGCCAACATAAACATTCAACCTTCAATCATTTCATCCGTGAGACTCTACCAGGAGATGAATTATTTTGTAATGTTAAGCAAAAAACTCAAGAAGGAGAAATTCAAGAAGTAAATGAATTCCAAGAAAAGGATGGGTTACTATTCTACAAGAACCTATTGTATGTCCCTCCACGAAATCCCAGGATCCAAGTAATTCAACCATGTCATGACAACCTTGTAGCACGACATTTTGGAGTGAATAAAACAATTTTTTGTGGCCTCAAATGTGGAGGGAAGTCAAAGAATAAATCAAAACATGTGACACTTGAAATAGATCTAAAGTAGTACGACATAAACCTCATGGCCTCTTGCAACCTTTACCTATTCCAAAAAGGCCATGGGCTTTATTATCTATGGATCTCATCAGAGACTTACCAAAGTCAGATAAGTATGATGCCATTCTTGTTATAGTGGATAGATTTACAAAGATGGCAAACTTCATTCCAACTACCAAGGCAACCATAGGTGCACTCACTCCTAGACTTTTCCGCGGATACATCTTTAGGCTTCATGGATTGCATGATGATATTGTCGGTGATCGAGGTCTACAATTCATATCCAACTTTTGTAATAGTCTTTGCAAGATCCTTGGTGTTCAAGTTAAACTATCTATAGCCAATCATCCATAGACTGATGGACAAATGGAATGCGTGAATGAATTCCTAGAACAATATCTCCGCTGCACCATCAACTATCATCAAAATGATTGGTTTGAGCTTTAAAGCTTTGCATAGTTTGCCTATAGCAATAGTGTTCATGCATCTTCCAAGTAGACTCCCTTCTATGCAAATTAAGGACAACATCCAAGGATGAATATACAACTTTCAAATCATGTCAAGAACTGAGATGCCAAAGATAAGGTCCATTATCTCATGGATATTCACAAAGAACTCAAGGAAGAGATCCATAGAGGTCAAGAACAATATAAGTACTATGCAGATCAACATTGTGTTCAAAATCCATCCTACCACATTGGGGATAAACTATGGTTACTCAAAAGTAATTTGTGTACTTTGAGGCCTTGTGCAAAGCTTGACCATCAGAGATTTAATCCATTCACCATCTTCACCAGGATTAATCTAGTCACTTTCAAGCTCAAGTTACCAAGTACCATGAGAATACATCCACTTTTCCATGTATCTATGTTGGAACCATATCAGATTTCACCATTGAGGGAGGAGAGACCTAATCCACCACTTATCAAGATTGATGATCATGAATTCAAGATCAAGCATGTCCTAGATTCACAATCATCCTGAGGAAAATTGGAGTACCTTGTTCATTGGAGAGGATATGAGATCAATGATCACACTTGGGAACTTGCAGAGAACCTTCATAGAGCACCAATCAAGGTTCAAGAATTTCATAAGAAAAATCCAATGAAGCCTAGACCAGAGATCATGGCTGCTCCTCGTGGAACTCATCGCTTGAGGGGGAGGTGATGTCATGGACAAGGAAACCATCTTGAACCTCAGACTCCATGTGACTTCTATAGCTCATGATTGATTCAGAATTTGGTAAAACCAATGCTTGCATTCCATCTAGAGAATGTCAAAACCATAAGATCGACTGTCTAATTGCCTGACTCAAATATCCATAGCTCATGTTTTGAATTGATGACATCATTGATGACATCATCAATTTATAACGCCTTTCATGAACCACCCTTGAAAACTTATATAAGCAGGGGTTGGTGACATTCATACTCAATCTTGCTAATACCAATCTTGGGAGCTCAAAGATTCATGAATGCCAAGTAAGTACTCTCCAAGTTCCAGTTCCAGTTCTTATCTTGTTCCTTTTCTACTCTTGTCTAGTCTAGTTCTTCCTCTTGTAATCTCGTAGTAGGAGATCTTGTTGAGTTATTTCCTGTATCTAGTTCATCTCCTTGAAGGGAATTATGATAATCTTGATATCTTGTTTCATACTTATGATCTCCAGTTGTAGGATCTCGTATATCATCTATAGTCAAGTTATTCATATCTATCAGTCTGAGGCCATGAGATGTCTTGTAAAATTTAGATATTCTTGTATGATTTTCCCTACGTGGGTGTTCTTCTAATCAGAAGTATAGTTTTGAAATCTTGTCTAATTTATCAGAGAGCACAATCTAGTGCTCCATTGACAAGAAGGGCCATAACACTTCAACCTTCATCGTGAAGCAACAAGTGTATTGGAGAATCCTCTATGGTGGCCCAAGGCAATCCACAACAGGAAGGAACTTTGAAAGATGATCATGGGAAGTAATCAGTTTATTCCCATGGATTTTTCCTTTGATATTAGGAATGGAAATTTTCATTTCTCTTGATATTCCAAAAGTATTCAATGAAGGGAGATTCTTACCCTAGCAATGTGTTCTTAGATATATCTAGACAAGAAGTAAATTATGCACCATAGGAAGGGATTAGACACATAAAATAAACCCGGAGTCCTCTTGAAATTGGAGAACATGAAAGACAAGAAGTTAATATTTATAAGAATTATGTGGGTTGAAAGAGAAGATAAATGACATCCAAGTGAATTTCTTCATTTTTAAGGAGATCTAAACAGAGATGGGGACCCTTTGTACTTAGATTAATGAAGTAAAAGGGAAGATAGCACAAATTTCCACTTTGTCCAACTTTAGCCTTACTTGCATGAATGGGTTCCTTGTTGATTTGAACAAGGAACTAATCTTGGAGTAAAGGACTAGACGCTCGTTTAGCAATCCATGGAAACTTCTCTTAAAAAAAAAAATTTGAGTAAGTAACCATAAATCCTCCTACCACTTGTTGGAGTTAGACGTCTACGAAAGTACGCGAACAACACAAGGAAGAAGAAGAAGCTTGGAGCACAAACACACAATACTGAATGTATTTAGAGAATGTACAAAGATAAGTAGACCATTAGGGCAATAGGTGCATATAAAGCCAGGGGAAAAAAACCTCCTAAAGAGGGAAAAAAGTGCCCCGGCAGTCCTAGTGTGTTCACACACATCACTACCTAAATATATCAACAAATCCCCCTTAGGAGTGATGCGGTGAACAAGGAGCTGGCACTCATGTATAAGGAAGTGCCAAGCTATGTGGAAATCACTCCACAAAAGGAAGTAAGCCCAAAGCTTTGCAGAAAGCTTCAAACTTCTCCCTAGGCAGAGCCTTCGTGAAAAGGTTTGCAATGTTCTCCTGTGTGGGCACATATGCCAAGCTGATCTCCCCAGCAGAGAACCTCTCCTTGACATAGTGATAATGCACCTCAATGTGCTTAGTGCGAGCATGGAACACAGGGTCCCTAGCAACTTCCAATGCGCTCTGACTGTTAGTGAAGATGGTGGCAGTAGAAGACTAGCCAACACCCAAATCAGCCACAAGGCGTCTGAGCCACACACACTCAAGAGTGGCTCTGAAAGCTTCCCTATACTTAGCCTCACATCTGGAAGTGGCCACAATAGGCTGCTTCTTGCTCAACCAAGATATACATGAGCTACCAAACATGAAGCAAAAACCACTGGTGGACACACAAGTGTCATAGCAACCAACCCAATCTGGGTCAGAAAAAGCATGTAAATCTGGCAGTAGTGATCCCCCCTTGGGATAAAACAACCCAAGTAGCCGACTACCACTCAACTAGTGAAAGATGCGCCTTCCAATGCATCACTCCTAGGCAATGCATAAACCTGCTCATCTGTGAGAGAGCAAACTAAATATCTGGCCAAGTAAAGCATAAGTAAACCAAGCATCCAACAGCCTGCTGATAGAGAACAGCATCAAATGCATCTCCAACATCATGAAGACTCAATCGTAAACCTGTTTCCATAGGAGTGGCAATAGGCTTACAGTCTTCAAGGCCAAAACACTGCAATAATGTGTCAATATATTTCGTTTGACACAAAGCCATTCCACGATCAACTTGCATAAACTGAATGCCCAAATAGTGATGCAAATGCCCCAAATCAGACATCTCAAATGAGGCATGCAATTAAATAAGCAATATGCTTCTCAATAGGACTAGTGAGCAGCATGTTGTCAACATAGACAACAATGATCAGAAGCACATCATTAACACGCTTAACATATAAGGTGCTTTCAGTTGGACTGTTCTCGAAACCATGTGCAACCAGATAAGCATGTAACTTCTCATACCAAGCACGTGGTGCTTGCTTTAAATGATATAATGCCTTCTTTAACCTGCACACCTGGTTTTCATGCCCTTTCTGCATAAAGCCACAGGGCTGAAAAACATACACTTCTTCATGCAAGTCACCATTTAGAAATGCTGTTTTAATGTCCAACTGATGTACATTCCAACCATGATGGGTTGCAAGTGCACAAGTACTCCCAACAGTAGTCATACAAGGCCTATTCAAGAAAAATGGGAATTACATAGGATTTGGAGACAGATCTTTGTGTCCCAATGTGTTAGTTTTTTAACTGATTCATACAATACAACATGTTATTATCTCTTTATTAAAGCATATTATATTGACACTTTAATATTCACTATAATTCTATTATAAATGGGGTATCAAGGTTGGGCTCAAACTTAAGAAATTAACATTGAAAGTTATATAAATGGGACTTGAATAATTCCCAAATTTCTTGAATAGGCCTTATACGGCATGTAGGTGCAAAGGTCTCATCAAAATCAATGCCTCTTTCCTGTGCATAACCCTTTGCAACAAGCCTAGCCTTATACTTGTCAACTGTACCATCAGGTTTACGCTTCAGCTTGTATACCCACTTAGTGCCAATGGCCTTCTTGCCAAGAGGCAAGTCACATAAAGGCCATGTACCATTCTTCATTATAGCATCATAATGAGATTGCATAGCAGCCATCCAATTTTCTAAATTCTATGCTTCATCAAAAGAAACAGGCTCATTCTCATCTTAGAGACTAGACGCAGCCATAGCATAGCAATCTGATGCAAAGGAGGCACTATGAGAGCCTGAACGAGTATGATATGACAAAGGTGCATCTAATTTGTTGTCACGCAAAGTCTGCACAAGCCATTTTGGCATAGTTTTTGCTTGCTCAATATCAGCTCTCTCATCAACAAGTGCATCATGTAAATCTGCATCAGAAATGGAATCATCTGCATCATCATATGAAACCTGCAAAGGCTGAGAAGTTGCCTCATTAGGACAAGCACTAGATTTTCCACCTGTAAAAAGAGGCATCAAAGTATCATACATGTCATTGGAGCTAACATATGTCTCCTTAGTACATGAAAGCAATGGCTGAATAGCATCTTCCACAAAAACAACATCACGGCTAACCAAAATGCATTTAGTCTATGGATGATACAGACGATAGCCTTTACTTTCAGAGCTGTACCCAACAAAAATACATTTTACTGCCTTATCATCCAATTTTCTGCGATGTTATTCAGGCACTAGTGCATATGCCAAACAACCAAAAACACGCAGATGAGCAACAGATGGCTTGCGGTCATTCCAAGCCTCATATGGAGTGATAGACTGCAGCGCTTTAGTGGGACACATGTTTAGTACATATGCTGCACACATGACAGCCTCAAGCTAGAAACTATGAGATAAAGCCTGACTCTTGACCATACACCTCGCCATCTCCATGAGAGACCTGTTCTTCCGTTCAACAACTCCATTTTGTTGAGGTGTATACGGCACTATACACTGGTCTTCTATCTCACGTTCAACCAGAAATGCATTAAAATCAAAAGACATATACTCCCCCCCCAATCAGAATGGAGGGTGCCCATTTTACATGCTGACAGATTTTCAGCCAAAACCAAAAACTGTTTGAAGCACATGAACACTTCGAACTTTGTTTTGAGTGGATATACCCATGCATGCATGGAAAAATCATGAATGAAAGTCACGAAGTAAAGGTAATTTCCAAAAGAGGGTGTCTGCATAGGACCACAGACATCACTATGTACAAGCTGCAATTTCTGTGTAGCCCGAACTAAACCATCTTTTGGAAATGAGGAACGCTGCATTTTGCCCAAAATATAGCCTTCACAAACATGTTTTCTAGGTGCCTCAAGCTTGGGCAAAGAGGAAACCATTTCAGATTTCTGCAAGCATAGCAAACTAGCAAAATTCAGATGACCAAAGCGTGCATGCCAAAGCTTTGCATCTGACATAGCCTGAGAATCATGTACTGCACATGCCAAATCATTTTGAGATCTTTCATAGTCTATGAGCTTATACAGCCCACGACATAAAATGCCAGAAGCAATAACCACATCGCCATTTGACAGATCATGAACTGTACACCTGTCATCAACAAATTTCACAACCAAGCCAATCTTGGCTAATGCAAAAACTGATAACAGGTTCTTTTTAATCCGTGGCACAAATAAAGCATCTGACAAAGTGAAAGAACTACCATTAGCAGTAGTCAAAATGATTTACCAACTCCCATAATAGGATAAGAGGAGTTGTTGGCGCATGTAACAGTATTCCCTGTAGGGGCAGGCTCAAGTGAAGAGAAGAAACTGCGCTGCGAGGTAATATGTTTGGTCGCCCCACTATCAAAATACCAAACATCTGAGTCTACTGCAGACATGCACTGCTCATGAGAAGATGGGTCAAAACTGTAGACAGTAGTAAACGTCCATTCTTCTTCCTGCACAAGATTTGCAGACTCTGTTTTTGGTGTAAAGACCTCTACAACAACCATTCCAGCCTCTTTCTTCTTTGCCTCTTTAGCAGCCAGTTTCGGATAGTTCTTTATGATATGATCATTCCCTTTACAGTACTTACAAAACAATTTCTGCTTTTCTGATTTCTTGTCATCTTTATCTTCCTTCTTCGAATATGCAGAATTAGCAGATTTCTGCTTACTAATTGAAGAGCTCCATTTTCCTTTGCCCTTCTTACTAGCCAGGAAAGCTTGATCTGCAACTCGCATAATGGACCTGTTTTGCCTAGACTGATCTTCCTGCAATAGAACAGAGACTAACTCCTCAAATGATAAGGCATTTGGATTGCCTTTCATCATCAACCGAAGAGTAGAAGCAAAACTCTGATATGAATCAGGAAGACCATTCAGAACAGTCTGCACAAGTGAGCTATCTGGTATAACCTCATCTGCAGAAATCAATTGTTCCTTCAAGTCTTTGATCTTTGTCAGGAAACAGTTTGTTGATATATTTAGGTAGTGATGTGTGTGAACACTCTAGGACCGCCGGGGCACTTTTTTCCCCCTTTAGGAGGTTTTTTTCCCCCGGCTTGTATATACGCCTATTGCCCTAATGGGCTACTTATCTTTGTACATTCTCTAGTAATACATTCAGTCTTGTGTGTTGTGCTCCAAGCTTCTTCTTCTTCCTTGTGTTGTTCGCGTGCTTCCGCCGACGTCTAACTCCAACAATTGGTATCAGAGCAGGTCGTTGCTTCTTCTAGGGCGCCGTCGACACTCCTCCGTTTGCAGTCTCATATTCGACTAAAATTTGGTGAGTAGTGCTTGTGCAGGCTATTTCGTCCTTTTGTGCCAAAGGTATATACCAGTTTTTGTTCGCCAGTTTAAGCGTCTCGAAGTCTGCTACAGGTCTAGCAAAACTCGTCTGGGCAATTCTGTTCAACTTTTTGAGATACAGTCAATTTTCTACATCAAGGTATTTTAGTCACCGGCCATGGCTGAAAGCAGTGATGTATTCCGTATGTTGGCTGTTGAGGATAAGTTGGATGGTACCAACTACCCATTATGGGCTTATATGATGCGACATGTACTGGTTGCAAAAGGATTGTGGAACATTGTGCAGGGTGTTGAAAGACGTCTTGTTACACCTGTAATGACAGGTACTGCAAATACAGGTGTTGGAGCTGATGAAGATGGTGTCGAAGATGATATTCCGCAGATTCCTGTTCGTGCTGCTGTTTCTCTTGCACCTACTGTAGAGCAGATTCGTTAGGATGGCAGAGATGCCCAGGCACATGCATTGATAGCTTTGTCTGTCAAACGTGCCATTATTCCTCACATTCGCTCTTGCAGAACAGCAAAGGATGCTTGGGATACACTTACCACTTTGTACCAGGCTAGGAATGAGGCTCGTGTTGCTTACCTCCGAAAACAGTTGGAGAGTGAGCACATGAATGAAGGTGATTCGATGGACAGTTTTCTTACAAAGATCAAAGACCTGAAGGAACAATTGATTTCTGCTGATGAGGTTATACCAGATAGCTCACTTGTGCAGACCGTTCTGAATGGCCTTCCTCATTCATATCAGAGTTTTGCCTCTACTCTTTGATTGATGATGAAAGGCAATCCGAATGCCTTGTCATTTGAGGAATTAGTCTCTGTTCTGTTGTAGGAAGATCAGTCCAGGCAGAACAGGTCCATTATGCGTGTTGCAGATCAAGCTTTCCTGGCTAGTCAGAAGGGCAAAGGAAAATGGAGCTCTTCTACTAGTAAGCAGAAATCTGCAAATGCTGCACAATCGAAGAACCAGGATAAAGATGAGAAGAAATCAGAAAAGCAGAAATTGTTCTGCAAGTACTGTAAAGGAAATGATCATATTATAAAGAACTGTCCAAAACTGGCTGCTAAAGAGGCAAAGAAGAAAGAGGCTGGAATGGTTGTTGCAGAGGCCTCTACACCAAAAACAGAGTCTGCAAATCTTGTGCAGGAAGAAGAACGGGCATTTACTACTGTCTGCAGTTTTGACCCATCTTCTCATGATCAGTGCATGTCTGTAGTAGACTCAGATGTTTGGTACTTTGACAGTGGGGCAACCAAACATATTACCTCGCAGCGCAGTTTCTTCTCTTCACTCGAGCCTGCCCCTACAGGGAATACTGTCACATGCGCCAATAACTCCTCTTATCCTGTTATGGGAGTTGGTAAGATCATTCTGACTACTGCTGATGGTAGTTCTTTCACTTTGTCAGATGCTTTATTTGTGCCACGGATCAAAAAGAACCTGTTATCAGTTTCTGCATTAGCCAAGATTGGCTTGGTTATGAAATTCGTTGATGATAGGTGTACAGTCCATGATCTCTCAAATGGCGATGTGATTATTGCTTCTGGCATTTTATGTCGTGGGCTGTATAAGCTCATAGACTATGAAAGATCTGTGAATGATTCGGCATGTGCAGTTCATGATTCTCAGGCTATGTCAGATGCAAAGCTTTGGCATGCATGCTTTGGTCATCTGAATTTTGCTAGTTTGTTACGCCTGTAGAAATCTGAAATGGTGTCCTCTTTGCCCAAACTTGAGGCACCTAGAAAAACATGTTTGTGAAGGCTGTATTTTGGGCAAAATGCAGCGTTCTTCCTTTCCAAAAGATGGTTCAGTTCGGGCTATGCAGAAATTGCAGCTTGTACATAGTGATGTCTGTGGTCCTATGCAGACACCCTCTTTTGGAAATTACCTTTACTTCGTGACTTTCATTGATGATTTTTCCAGGCATGCATGGGTATATCCACTCAAAGCAAAGTCCGAAGTGTTCATGTGCTTCAAACAGTTTTTGGTTTTGGCTGAAAATCTGTCAGCATGTAAAATGGGCACCCTCCGTTCTGATCGAGGGGGGGAATATATGTCTTCAGATTTTAATGCATTTCTGGCTGAACGTGGGATAAAACACCAGTGTACAGTGCCGTATACACCTCAACAGAATGGAGTTGCTGAACGAAAGAACAGGTCACTCATGGAGATGGCGAGGTGCATGGTCAAAAGTCAGGCTTTACCACATAGTTTCTGGCTTGAGGCTGTCATGTGTGCAGCATATGTACTGAACAGGTGTCCCACCAAAGCGTTGCAGTCTATCACTCCATATGAGGCTTGGCATGACCGCAAGCCATCTGTTTCTCATCTGCGTGTTTTTGGTTGTTTGGCATATGCATTAGTGCCTGAACAACATCGCAGAAAATTGGATGATAAGGTAGTAAAATGTATTTTTGTTGGGTACAGTTCTGAAAGTAAAGGCTATCGTCTGTATCATCCACAGACTAAACGCATTCTGGTTAGCCCTGATGTTGTCTTTGTGGAAGATGCTATTCAGCCATTGCTTTCATGTACAAAGGAGACATCTGTTAGCTCCAAAGACATGTATGATACTTTGATGCCTCTTTTTACAGGTGGACAGGCTAGCGCTGGTCCTAATGAGGCAACTTCTCAACCTTTGCAGGTTTCATATGATGATGCAGATCATTCCATTTCTAATGCAGATTTACATGATGCACTTGTTGATGAGAGAGCTGATATTGAACAGGCAAAAACTATGCCAAAATGGCTGGTGTAGACTTTGCGTGACAGCAAATTAGATGCACCTATGTCATATCGTACTCGTTCAGGCTCTCATAGTACCTCCTTTGCATCATATTGCTTTGCTATGGCTGCATCTAGTCTCTGTGATGAGAATGAGCCTGTTTCTTTTGATGAAGCACAAAACTCAGAAAATTGGATGGCTGCTATGCAATCTGAATATGATGCTATAATGAAGAATGGTACATGGTCTTTATGTGACTTGCCTCCTGGCAAGAAGGCCATTGGCACTAAGTGGGTATACAAGCTGAAGCGTAAACCTGATGGTACAGTTGAGAGGTATAAGGCTAGGCTTGTTGCAAAGGGTTATGCGCAGGAAAGAGGCATTGATTTTGATGAGACCTTTGCACCTACATGCCCTATGACTACTGTTCGGAGCATTTGTGCACTTGCAGCCCATCATGGTTGGAATGTACATCAGTTGGACATTAAAACAACATTTCTGAATGGTGACTTGCATGAAGAAGTGTATGTTTTTCAGCCCCGTGGCTTTGTGCAGAAAGGGCATGAAAACCAGGTGTGCAGGTTAAAGAAGGCGTTATATGGTTTAAAGCAAGCACCACGTGCTTGGTATGAGAAAATACATGCCTATCTGATTGCAGATGGTTTTGAGAACAGTCCAACTGAAAGCACCTTATATGTTAAGCGTGCTAATGATGTGCTTTTGATCATTGTTGTCTATGTAGACGACATGCAGCTCACTGGTCCTCTTGAGAAGCATATTGCTGATTTCAAGGCTGATTTGCATGCCTCATTTGAGATGTCTGATTTGGGGCATTTGCATCACTATTTAGGCATTCAGTTTATGCAAGTTGATGGTGGAATGGCTTTGTGTCAAACGAAATATATTGACACATTATTGCAGCGTTTTGGCCTTGAAGACTGTAAGCCTATTGCCACTCCTATGGAGACAGGTTTACGATTGAGTCTTCATGATGCTTGAGCAAGAAGCAGCCTACTGTGGCCACTTCGAGTTGTGAGGCTGAGTATAGGGCAGCTTTCACAGCGATTGTTGAGTGTGTGTGGCTTAGACGCCTTATGGCTGATTTGGGTGTTGGCCAGTCTTCTCCCACCACCATCTTCACTGATAGTCAGAGCGCATTGGCAGTTGCGAGGAACCTTGTGTTCCATGCTCGCACTAAGCACATTGAGGTGCATTATCACTATGTCAGGGAGAGGTTCTCTACTGGGGAGATCAGCTTGGCATATGTGCCCATGCAGGAGAACATTGCAGACCTTTTCACGAAGGCTCTGCCTAGGGAGAAGTTTGAAGCTTTTCGCAAAGCTTTGGGCTTACTTCCTTTTGTGGAGTGATTTCCACATAGCTCGGCACTTCCTTATACATGAGTGCCAGCTCCTTGTTCACCGCATCACTCCCAGGGGGGATTTGTTGATATATTTAGGTAGTGATGTGTGTGAACACTCTAGGACCGCCGGGGCACTTTTTTTGCTCTTTAGGAGGTTTTTTTCCCCCGGCTTGTATATACGCCTATTGCCCTAATGGGCTACTTATCTTTGTACATTCTCTAGTAATACATTCAGTCTTGTGTGTTGTGCTCCAAGCTTCTTCTTCTTCCTTGTGCTGTTCGCGTGCTTCCGCAAACGTCTAACTCCAACACAGTCCATAGAATCACCTTCATTCATGTGCTCACTCTCCAAATGTTTTTGGAGGTAATCAACACGAGCCTCATTCCTAGCGTTTGATAGACAAAGCTATCAATGCATGTGCCTGGGCATCTCTGCCATCCCAGCGAATCTGCTTTGTAGTAGGTGCAGTAGAGACAGCAACACGAATAGGAATCTACGGAATATCATCTTCGACACCATCTTCATCAGCTCCAGCACCTGTATTTGCAGTACCTGTAGTTAGAGGTGTAACATGACGTCTTTCAACACCCTGCACAATGTTCCACAATCCTTTTGCAACCAATACATGTCGCATCATATAAGCCCATAATGGGTAGTTGGTACCTTCCAACTTATCCTCAACAGCCCATATTTGGAATACATCACTGCTTTCAACCATGGTTAGTGACTAAAATACCTTGATGCAGAAAATTGACTATATCTCAAAAAGTTGAATAGAACTGCCCAGACAAGTTCTGCTAGACTTGTAGCAGACTTCGAGACGCTTAAACTAGCGAATAGAAACTGGTATATACCTTTGGCACAAAAAGAGAAAATAGCCTGCATAAGCACTACGATAGTGCATTCGGAGGCCGAAACGAGCTCAGATTCTAAGACTACAAACGGAGGAGTGTCAATGGCACCCTAGATGAAGCTACGACCTGCTCTGATACCAATTGTTGGAGTTAGACGTCTACGGAAGCACGCGAACAACACAAGGAAGAAGAAGAAGCTTGGAGCACAAACACACAATATTGAATGTATTACTAGAGAATGTACAAAGATAAGTAGCCCATTCGGGAAATAGGCGTATATACAAGCCAGGGGAAAAAAAAACTCCTAAAGAGGGAAAAAAGTACCCCGGTGGTCCTAGTGTGTTCACACACATGACTACCTAAATATATCAACACCACTTCCATTAAGATTAGGAGTATTTTGTTCACGAGAGACTTAAAACCACATCAACTCTCATGGGAAGATAAAGACTGACACAATGATGCAATTTTGACATTTTTGGAAAAATGGAAAGACTTGCATCAATTAAAAAATACCCTTGAATCCTATCAAGTCTTAGAAACAAGTTTCTCAATTGGGCCTACAGATTTTAAATGGTTGATGAGACCCAAAGGAATTTCAAGGGATTCCTGAAACTTGGAGCTAATTCATGAAACTCTTTAAAAAATAATTCCTACCAAAACACGAAGATGAGAGAAACTGGGAAGAGTGGGACAAGGTCCTTCGACAAGGTCCTTGTACATTTCTCATTATTGAGAAATAGTTCTAAATCTTCAAAACCTAGATGATTTTCATAAAGTAAGAGGTTTCATCTATGCCCTCGACAAGCAGATCAAACATGAAGTGAAGAGAACTACTTCAAAAACTTTAGAAGATGATAATGTTAGCACATATCTATGAGGATCATGCTAAAACTAGAACACGGTCATTTCATCTTGTCAGGGAAATAAAAACTTCAAAAGAGTTAAAAGAAATTTAAGCACTTTCAATAAAGAAGACTTTCCCACTCCTAGAATCTAATGGCCAAGACTTGACTCTGAGGTCTAGGAGAAAGGAAAAGTTGAAAACTTTGCTTTAAAGGCCTAAATCAAGAACATGGTAGTAAAACCTATATTGCAAGAGGTCAACAAAAAGCAACCCGTGAAGAGAAAGGGAAAGATAAGACTCAAATCCACTTAGTCCAAACTCTAAATCTTCAAAATGATAAAATTGTGAAAGACATGGAGGTCTTACATGAAGACAATATGTGTAAATGTTCTTTGTCTGATTCAATGTGGGTCAAAAATTAGTTTGGAGCTCATGAATTAATCAAACATCATGCCTACATAAGAGAGGAAAAGGTGAGATTCATGATAGACAACTCGACCACCCATAATTTCCTAAACGAGTGACTCGTGAAGAAATTAAAGTTACCCCAACAGAAGTCATCACACTAGTTTATAGTATCCATGATGCAAGGCCAAGACAAGAAAGTCTGGGATACAATGATTTGTGATCTAGAAATAGAGTTCAAGTTTATAAGAATAAATGTGACTTTGAGATCATGCACATGGACAGAAGTGATGTGATTTTGGGTAGGGAGTGGCTTTGGAGCTTAGGCAAAACACTCAAAAGAGGTTGTCAATTCAATACTTTGGAATTTGATAAGAATGGAATTTGTTACCTAATACAAGGGGAACATGATGTGTTGAGTACCCACTTGAATTCAAGTATGGAATGAAAATAAAACTTGTAAATATGCAAAAAGTACAAGTTTTTATGATACTTTACACTGATGTAAAAGATGTTTGTAATATGAAGCCAGTTCCTTATGTCTTATCTTCGTTATCTAGTTGGAAAGGTATAAATCTAAGTTTTTAATGAATAATTATCAGGATGTTTTTTCTAGAAGAACTTTCCCATGGCTTACCTCCTTCTCATCAGCAAATCGATCATGCTATAGACTTTCTCCCATGAGCTAAGCCTATATGTAAATAGACTCCCATATTTCAAATAAGCTAAAGTAGAGAAACAACTAAAGGAATACTTGAATAAGGGACTCATTGAGCCAAGCCATTCTCCCTCTATAGCACCCATTCTCTTAGTTAAGAAAAAAGATGGATCAATGAGATTATGCATTGAATATCAAGTTTTAAATAAAGTGATCATCAAGAATAAATATCCAATGCCCCAAATTGATGATTTATTTGATCAATTAAAAGTGGCTAAAATATTTTTAGATCTTCATCTCCATCAAGGATACCATCGAATTAGAATTAGATCTGAAGATGTTTCTAAAACAACTTTCAGAACTAAATGCGGGCATTTTTTATTTTTAGTCATACCTTCTGGACTAATTGACACTAATGAACATCATACTAAGACCTTATTTGGAAAATTTTGTAGTTGACTTTTTTTATGACATTCTTATCTATAGTAAAGATGCAGTTTCTCACTTAAAACATTTGGAAAGAATGTTCCAACTTCTAAGAGAAAATAAACTGTTTGGAAAAGAAGATAAGTGCAAACTCTTTTTAGTAGAAATGAAATATATTGGGCACATTAAATCAAAAAAAGGAATTCAAGTAGATCTTGAAAAGATCAAAGTTATTCTCAGCTGTTCTCACCCTAAATCCATTACAAAACTTCAAAGCTTTTTTATGCTTAGCATGATACTACATAAATCTTATGACAAACTTTACAAAAATCTTAATCTGTTTATTTGAGAAATTAAAGGGAAAACCTAAGAGCCTTAACTGGGAGAAAGCATAGGCTGAAAGTATGGAAGGACTTAAGAAAGCCTTAGCTTTGGTCCCAATTCTACAAATAGTAGATCCAAATGAACCTTTTGTAGCTAGAACACATGGTCGTGACCTATCAATCAAAGCTCTATTAAACCAAAATGGTGAGTAAATTGCTTTTCAAAGTCAAAAGCTAAACTTAGCTCAAAGAAATCATCTCTCTGTGAAAAAGAGCTTTATGCCATTGTCTATGCTCTAAAAGAATGGAGAAATTACTTCTTTGGCACCAAGGTGACTATAGATATTGACCAAGCAGTTATCAAATGGTTTGCAAACCAATATGAGCTATCAAGTAGAAGAGTAAGTCAGGCGGAAATACTTCAAAATTTGACTATGAACTTTGATATAGAAGAGAAAAATTCAATGTAGTGGTAGATTCATTCAATAGAATGCTAATGTTGAATTCTCTGAGTTTCATACAAATTTCTAGTGAATTAGTAAGATTAATGAAAGGCAACTATTGGGAAGATACAAGATTTAAAGAAGCCTAGAAGAAGGTACCTTTTGGAGTTAGATGTTTGTGGAAACACATGAACAACACAAGGAACAAGGAGAAGCTTGGAGCACAACACATAATACTGAATGTATTATCATTAGAATGTACAAAGATAAGTAACTGAGTAGGGATATAGGTTTATATATAATCCCGAGAAAAAAAAAACCTCCTAAAGAGAGAAAAAACTGCAACAGTGGTTGTAGTGTGTTTAGACACATCACCACCTAAATATATCAACAAATTCCCCTTGGGAGTGATGCACTGAATAAGGAGCTGGCACTCATGTATAAGGAAGTGTCAAGCTATGTGGAATCAATCCACAAAAGGAAGTAAGCCCAAAGCTTTGCGAAAATTGTTAAGCTTCTCCCTACACATAGCCTTCGTGAAAAGGTCTACAATTTTCTCCTACATGGGCACATATGCCAAGCTAATCTCTCCATCAGAGAACCTCTCTCTGAACGAGGATAATTCACCTCAATGTGCTTAGTGCGAGAATGGAACACAGAGTTCCTCACAACTTCCAATGCACTCTGAGAGCCAGTGAAGATGGTGCTGGGAAAAGACTAAACAACACCCAAATCAGCCATAAGGTGTCTAAGCCATACACACTCAAGAGTCTCTATGAAAGTTGCCCTATACTTAGCCTCATAACTAGAAGTGGGTAGAGTAGGCTCCTTCTTGCTCAACCAAGATATGTAAGCTACCAAGCATGAAGCAAAAACCACTAGTGGAGACACAAGTGTCATAGCAACCAGCCTAGTCAAAGTAAAAAGAAACATGCAAATTTGGTGGAAGTGATCCCCCCTTGGGATAAATGTACCCGAGTACCAGTCAAGTAGAAAAAGATGCACTTAATCACATACCAATGCTTGACACCTGGGCAATGCATAAATCTGCTCATCTATGAGAGAGCAAAATGAATATTTGGCCAAGTAATGCATAAGTAAATCAAGCATCCAACAACTTACTGATAGAAAACAATATCAAATGCTTCTCCAACATCATGAAGACTCAATCGTAAACATGTCTCCATACGAGTGGCAATAGGTTTATAGTCTTCAAGGCCAAAGTGCTACAATAACGTGTCAATATATTTTTTTTGACACAAAGTTATTCCGCCATCAACTTGCATAAACTCAATGCCCAAATAATGATGCAAATGCCCCAAATTAGACATCTCAAATGAGGCATGCAAATCAGCCTTAAAATCAACAATATCCTTCTCGTGAGGACCAATGAGCAACATGTCATCAACATACACAACAATGATCAGAAGTATCTCATTAGCACGCTTAACATATAAGGTGCTTTCAGTTGGACTCTTCTCAAAACCATTTGCAATCAGATAGGCATGTATCTTTTCATACAAAGCACGTGGTGCTTGCTTTAAACCATATAATGCCTTCTTTAACGTGCACACATGGTTTTCATGCCCTTTTTGAACAAAGCCATGAGGTTGAAAAACATACACTTCTTCATGCAAGTTACCATTCAAAAATGTTGTTTTAATGTCCAACTAATGTACATTCTAACCATGTTGAGCTGCAAGTGCACAGATGCTACGAATAGTAGTCTTTTGGCAAGTAGGTGCAAAGGTTTCATCAAAATCAATACCTCTTTCCTACGCATAGCCCTTTGCAACAAGCCTAGTCTTATACCTGTCAACTGTTCCATTAGGTTTATGCTTCAGCTTGTATACCCACTTAGTGCCAATGGCCTTCTTGCCAGGAGGCAAGTCACATAAAGACCAGATACCATTTTTCATGATAGCATCATATTCAGATTGCATTGCAGCCATCCAATGTTCAGAATTTTGTGCTTGATCAAACAAAATAGGCTCATTCTCATCACAGAGACTAGAGGCAGTCATAGCATAGCAATCTGATGCAAAAGAGGCACTATGAGAGCCTAAAGGAGTACGGTATGATAGAGGTGCATCTAATTTGCTATCATGCAAAGTCTGCAATAGCCATTTTGGCATAGTTTTTGTGTCTTCAATATGAGGTCTCTCATCAATAAGTGCATCATGTAAATCTGCATAAGAAATAGAATGATCTACACCATCACATGAAACCTATAAAGGCTCAAAAGTTGCCTCGTTAGGACCAGCACTAGATTGTCCACCCGTAAAAAGAGGCAAAAAAGTATCATACATGTCTTTGGAGCTAACAAATGTCTCCTTCATACATGAAAGTAAAGGTTGAATAACATCTCCACAAAAACAACATCACGGCTAACCAAAATGTGTTCAGTATGTGGATGATACAGATGATAGCCTTTGCTTTGAGAACTGTACCCAATAGAAATACATTTTACTCGTTTATCATCCAATTTCCTGTGATGTTGTTCATGCACTAATGCATGTGCCAAATAACCAAAATCATGGAGATGAACTATAGATGGATTGCAACCATTCCTAGCATCATATGGACTGATCAATTGCAGTGATTTAGTGGGAGACCTTTTAAGTACATATGCTGCACACATGATAGCCTGAAACTAGAAACTATGTGGTAAAGCCTGACTTTTGACCATAGACCTTGCCATCTCCATTAGTGACCTATTCTTCCCTTCAACAACTCCATTCTATTGAGGTGTATACGGCACTGTACACTAATGTCTTATCCCACATTCAGACAGAAATGCATTAACATCAAAAGACATATATTCCCCCCTCGATCAAAATAGAGGGTGCCCATTTTACATGCTCATAGCTTTCAGACAAAACCAAAAACTTTTGGAAGCACATAAACACATCGGACTTTGCTTTGAGTGGACATACCCATGCATGCCTAGAAAAATCATCAAAAGTCACGAAGTAAAGACAATTTCCAAAAGAAGGTGCCTGCATAGGACCACAGACATCATTATGTACAAGCTGCGGATTCTGAGTAGCCCAAACGGAACCATCTTTTGGAAAGGAGGAACAGTAGATTTTGCCCAAAATACAACCTTCAAAGATATGTTTTCTAGGTGCCTCAAGTTTGGGCAAAGAGGACACCATTTCAGATTTTTGAAGGCCTAGTAGAATAGCAAAGTTCAGATGACCAAAGCATGCATGCCAAAGCTTTGCACCTGACATATCCTGAGAATCATGTACTACACATGCTGAATCACTCATAGATCTTTCATAGTCTATGAGCTTATACAACCCATGATATAAATGCTAGAAGCAATAATCATGTCGCCATTTTAGAGATCATGAAATGTACGTTTGGCACCAAAAAAATTCATAACCAAGGCAATATTGGCTAATACTGAAAATGATAACATATTTTTCTTGATCCTTGACACAAATAAAGCATCTTACAAGGTGAAAGAACTACCATCAATAGTATTCAGAATGATCTTACTAACTCCCATGATAGGATAAGAGGAGTTGTTAGCACATTTGATAGTATTCCCTATAGGGGCAGGTTGAAGTGAAGTGAAAAAACTAAGCTACAAGGTAATATGTTTGGTTGCCCCACTATCAAAGTACAAAACATCTAAGTCTATTGGAGACACACAATGCTCAGGAGAAGATGGGTCAAAGCTACAAACAATAGTAAATGCCCATTCTTCATTCTGCACAAGATTAGCTCACTCTGTTTTTATTGTATGCTTTTCCTGCTCTTGCTCTCCTCATCGTTCGACGTCTTACGCGCATACACAGAGAATTTCCTTAGTTCGACCACCTGACCATGTCCGAGCCGTCTCTTTTTTGGCGTGAGTCATTCAAGACTCCCTCTTTCCCCCTTCTACGATGTGGGTATCATACCCTCGGTGATGCCATCTGGCATTCTCTAAAAAACTCCCATAAACATCATGTGACCTTTCCTTCCCCTTGAAAACATTTTCGTCCTCGAAAATGCAGATGAAATGTGCCTAATGGTAGAAGAAAGTGCTCAGACTCCCCTAAACCCCATGTACTCTATGTACATGGTCATCTCTGTGTGTTGTTTCCCTGTATCCTTCCCCTTAAGAAGTCTCATATGAGATCATCTCAAAGGTGGGAAACCGTCAAAGTGGTGCCTACTATCTCCCATGTACACTCAACCTCCAAACTATCACTCCCATGACATGCAACATCATCCAAAGGACCTAAGTCCATATGATGTATCCTCTATGGAGTAATAATATGTAAAGGAAGTGTAAAAGTGTCAAACTTATAAGCTTGATCATATCATAATGGAGATAATAAACCATAGAATCCTCTGAAGTATAGAACAAAGTCCCATAACAAGTGACTTTAAAACCATCTAAGATTAAATGATTGATTGCCCTCATACCACTCTAGGTATTCCTAACCTTGAGTGTAATCACAAGTAATAGTTTAATCTAAACTACCTTGTGATCAATGCAAGTCCATCATCCAGCTCAGGGCACTAAAATGCAATCTCTACATTTCAGCAACCAAGAAGTCTGTGGTTTCTCATCCATTACCTTTGGACTAAGTTCTATTGGAAGAGCATCTATTGGCACTTGTGCAATCTCTAATATTTCTCTTCCCTGTAGTTTGCCATATGAATGCAGAAAGCATTCCCTTAGAGATTCAGATAATCCCTAATACCCATCCTCCTAATTGATGCTCACACATCATACTCATGATGTAACATCAACTAAGAGTTTGGTACCCCAATAGGCTAGATATATCTCTATCTCCTATAAACTCTAAAGAGAAGAGTCATAACTCTACTCCCAGTCTAAGTAATGTCAATAACTAGATCATCTCATCTAGTTAGAGACCATCACTGGCGTAACATAATGGCTCCTCTCTAGAGTCTCCATGTGAGATTCAATCTAACCATTATGATTAACTGATCTCCCTCTTGTCTTTGATAGAAGAGTGCCACTTCTATCTAGACAACCAGAATGAGAAAGTGAAACTCTCTCCATATCTCTCTCTATAATCTCCTCTAAGGAAAAGAGCTCTGGTAGTGGAATCTATCCCACTTTCCCTTTCCCTTTGGAAGAGACTTATTATTGTATGCTTTTCCTGCTCTTGCTCTCCTCATCGTTCGACGTCTTATGCGCATACACAGAGAATTTCCTTAGCTCGACCACCCGACCATGTCCGAGCCGTCTCTTTTTTGGCGTGAGTCATTGCAAGACTCCCTCTTTCCCCCTTCTACCAAGTGGGTATCATACCCTCGGTGATGCCATGTGGCATTCTCTAAAAAACTCCCATAAACATCATGTGACAGTTTTGGTGTAGAGGCCTTTGCATCAACCATTCCAAGCTCTTTTTTCTTTCCCTCTTTTGCATCTAGTTTTGGACAGTTCTTTATGACATGACCAGTTCCTTTACATTACTTACAAGAGAATTTTTGCTTTTCTGATTTCTTCTCATCTTTGTCTTCCTTCTTCAAATGTGTAGCATTTGCAGATTTTTGCTTACTAGTAGATGAGCTCCATTTACCTTTGCCCTTTTGACTAGCCAAGTAAGCTTGATCTACAACACGCATAATGGACCTATTTTGCCTAGACAGATGTTCCCGCAAGAGATCAAAGACTAACTCCTCAAATGAAAAGGCATTTGGATTTCCATTCATCATCAAACAAAGAGCAAAAGAAAAACTCTAATATGAATTAGGAAGATCATTCATAACAGTTAACACAAGTGAGCTATCTGGTAGAATCACCTTCATTCATATGCTCACCTTCATTCATATGCTCACTCTCCAATTATTTTCGAAGGTAAGCAACACGAGCCTCATTCCTAGCGTGGTACAATGTGATAAGTGTATCCCAAGCATCCTTAGCTATTCTACAAAAATGAATATGAGTAATAATGGCATGTTTGATAGACAAGGCTATCAATGCATATGTTTGAGCATCTCTGCTATCCAAACAAATTTGCGCTACAGTAGGTGCAGCGAAAATCATAGCATGAACATGAATTTGAAGAACATAAGAGTCTTTAATGCCATCTGCACAGTGTTCAAGAGTCCTTTTGCAACGAATACATGTCACATCATATAGTCCCACAATGGGTAATTGGTACCGTCCAAGTTCTTAAACACCCTGCAGAGTGTTCCAAAGTCCTTTTGCAACCAATACATGTCGCATCATATAGTCCCACAATGGGTAATTGGTACCATCCAAGTTATCCTCAACAACCAATATACATAATACATCACTACTTTTTTCAATGGACACTAAGTAAAATAGCCTAATGCAAAAAATGATCGTATCTAAAAAAGTTGAACACAACTACCCTAATGAGTTCTACTAGACCTATAGCAGACTTTGAGACACTTATACTTGTGAACCAAAACCTATATATATCTTTTTCATGAAAGAAGAAAATAGCTTGCATAAGCACTAAGATAGTGTGTTCGAAGGCCAAAATGAGCTCAAATTGCCATTTTGGCACGACAATGTGAAGTTTTTTTGATGTCCTAATCTCCCTGAGTATGCTCACCAAACTTTGTGCGATTTTGAGACTGTGACTGGAAGAATGTTGATGATGCCCTAGATGAAGCGATGGCCTGCTCTAATACCCATTGTTGGAGTTAGACGTCTATGGAAGCATGCAAACAACACAAGGAAGAAGAAGAAGCTTGGAGCACAACACACAATACTGAATGTATTACCACTAGAATGTACAAAGATAAGTAACCCATTAGGTCTATATGCATATATATAGACCTAATGGGTTACTTATCTTTGTACCTCCTAAAGTGGTAAAAAAGTGCCTTGGTGGTCCTAGTGCGTTCACAATCATCACTACCTAAATATATCAATAGTACCAAATCAAAATGCAAATTTATCAAATGAAGATAAATTTAAGCATTTTAGTATACAAGATCGGTATTTTTTATACAAAGGAAAAGTATGTGCCCCTTCTAAACAATGCCTAGGGGGGGATTCGTTGATATATTTAGGTAGTGATGTGCGTGACCACTCCAGGACTACCAGGGCACTTGTTTCCCTCTTTAGGAGGTTTTTTTTCCCAGGCTTATATATACACCTATTGCCCTAACGGGCTACTTATCTTTCTACATTGTAGTGGTAATACATTCTTTATTGTGTGTTGTGCTCCAAGCTTCTTCTTCTTCCTTGTGGTATTTGCGTGCTTCCATAGACGTCTAACTCCAATAGAAATCTTAGAGGATATGCTTCAATACTCGAGCAAAAAATAACACCTCGTTGAAGTAGGGTATGCAGGTGTGGGTTGGAGTGGAAGTAAGAAAAGGAAAGCTTGCCACAGGGGTGACTTTGAGGCTTTGGAAGCAAGGATTTTTATATCCAAAACTTAGAGAAATAAAAGATTCATAGATGGAATGCAATAGAGAATATGGGCATATCTTTTTTTTTGAAGTTTGGGAATAGATTTTTCCTTCGTCTCCTTCCTCAAAAATTGGAAAAAAACACAAGTTTTTACCTCCTTTCAATCCAAAATTAGCGAGCTTTTTTCTTCTCCCTCATTTTTGAGAGCTGCATTAGTGGCATTTTTATCCATATATCTTGCTTACAGCTTTGAAATTGCCTTCATATAGGCTTTCGAAATGAAGAACAAGTCACCTAAGAAAGAATGGGGGGAAGAGAAGAGAAGAAGATCTCTTCTTCTAGGTGCCTTCATGTTGGGGGTCCGTTGAGAGATGCTAATGTGTTCGCGTGCTCAGTCTCTGCATTGTGTGCTCTATGTCCTATTGTTTTTGGGCCGGATACCAATATAATGATGATTTATTGATAAAATCCCAACTTGGATCGACACCCAAACTTAAGTTCCAGCTTTGCTAACTCCAAATTTAATAGAGTTTCACACTTAAGTTTAAGCCTCTTTGACTCTAACTTGAACACAAACGCAAACTTAAAGTTGAATAGAGATTCTAGTTTGAGTTTGAGCCTCTTTGACTTCAAGTTGAATAGTGGCTCAAACCTAAGTTCGAGCCTCTCTGACTTCAAGCTCAATACAGACTCAAAACTTGAGTCGACACTGAAACTTAAGTTCCAACTTCTCTAACTCCAAATTGAATAGAGGCTCACACTTAAGTTAAAGCCTCTTTCACTCTAAGTTGAATCTGAATAGAGATTACACTTTAAATTTGAGCCTCTTTGACTCCACGTTGAATAGTGGCTCAAACTTAAATTCGAGCCTCTTCGACTCCAAGTTCAATAGAGACTGAAACTTAACATTTAACTTTAATACACCCAAACTTAAGTTCCAGCTTCTCAAACTCCAAATAGAGGCTCACACTTAAGTTAAAGCCTCTTTGAGTCTAACTTGAACAGAGGCTCAAAGGTAAATTTGAATAGAGATTCCACTTTGATTTTGAGCCTCTTTGACTACAAGCTGAATAGTGGCTGAAACTTAAGTTTAAGCCTCTCTGACTCCAAGTTCAATAGAGACTCCAACTTAAAATGTAACTTGAATCATATCAAGTTTGAGCCTTTGAATCATATCAAGTTTGAGCATCTCAGCTTCTCTAGTAAAAAGAGTAGTATTTTTAACTTAAATCTACTTTGAAAGATGAATAAAAGATGCTCCAAATTAAGTTCATGCCCATTAGCTCTTGCATACAAACACGCTAATATGCTCGAACTCAAGTTCAAGCCTTTGAATGATATCAAGTTTGAGTCTGTTGGGTAACATGATATGCGGCTCGAACTTAAGTCTGAGCCTCTCAGCTTCTCTAGTGAAAAGAGTAGTATTTTTAACTCAAATCTATGATGAGCTTTGATCAAAAGACGCTCAAGCTTAAGTTTGAGGATGTTATCTCTTCCATCCAAATGAGCTAAGAGGTTTGAACTTAAATTTGAGCCTCTAAATCATATCAACTTTGTGTTTGTTGGGTCACATGATATAAGGCTCGAGCTTAAGTTCAAGCCTCTTAGCTTGTCTAGCAAAGAGTAGTATTTTTAACTCAAATCAACTTTAAAATTTGAACGAAAGATGCCCTAACTTAAGTTTCAGCCTCTTGGCTCTTGCATCCAAAAGAACTAAGAAGCTCAAACTTAAGTTTGAGCTTTTGAATCATACAAGTTTGAGTTTGTTGGGTCAAATGATATGAGGTTCGAACTTAAGTCCGAGCCTCTCAGCTTTTTTAAAAGATGATCGAACTTAAGCTCGAACTTAATTTCAAGCCTCTTAACTCTTGTACCAAAAGAGTGAAGAGGTTCAAACTTAACTATGAGCCTCTGATCATATCAAGATAAACAATAGATGAACAAAAGTTTGAGCCTATAAGGCATGACCAAAATACGCTCAAACTCAAGTTCGAGCCTCTTAATTGCATCTTAAAGAGCTAAGAAGTTCAAACTTAATTTCCAGCATTTGAATCATATCAAGTTTGAGTATGTTGGGTCACATGATTAAGCTCAAGCCTCGAATCTTCTTCAACGAAAAGAGTAGTATTTTTAACATGTCAAGTTTGAGTATGTTGGCTCAAACTTAAGTTCAAGCCTCTCCAACTCTAAGTTCAATAGAGTCTCAAATTTAAACTCTAACTTGAATTGGCACCCAAACTTAAATTTGAGCTTCACTAACTTCAAGCTCAATAGAGGTTTCACTATAAGTTTGAAGTTATTTTACTCAAAGTAAAATTAAAATTGAATAGAGATTTCACTTTAACTTTGAGCCTATTTGACTCCAAAGTTGAAAAGAGGTTCCACTTTTGATTGGATCCTCCAAGTTGAATAGGGGTTCAAACTTAATGTTGAATACAAATTTCAATTTATGTTTGAGTTTCTTTGACTCCAATTTCAATAGAGGCTCAAACTTAAGTTGGAGCCTCTCCAACTCCAAGTTCAATAGAGACTCAAAATTAAACTCCAACTTGAATCGCGATTCGACACCCAAACTTAAGTTCCAACTTCTCTAAATCTGACTTTCATAGAGGTTCACACTTAAGTTAAAACCTCTTTCACTCTAACTTGAACATAGGCTCAAACTTAAGGTTGAGCCTCTCTGAGTTCAACCTCAAAAGATACTCAAACTAGAAATTCCAAATTGAATCCGCTTCCAAACTTAAGTTCTAGCTTCTCTAGCTCCGAATTGAATAGAGGCTGACACTTAAGTCAAAGCCTCTTTCACTCTAAGTTGAAAACAGGCTCAAACTTAATGTTGAATAGAGATTCTAGTTTATGTTTGAGCCTTTTTTACTCCAAGTGGAATAGTGGCTCAACTTAAGTTCGAGCCTTTCCCATTGTAGTTTCAATAGAGATTATATGTATGTATGTATGTATGTATGTATGTATGTATGTATGTATGTATGTATGTATGTATGTATGTATGTATGTATGTATGTATGTATGTATGTATGTACGTATGTATGTATGTATGTATGTATGTATGTATGTATGTATGTATGTATGTATGTATGTACGTATGTAATATGGATGTATGTATGTTTCCAAGTGTGCATGTGTGTGTTATATACATATACACACATTAGTTTGCATATATCTATATATATTTGTGTGTGAGCATGTGTGTGTTGTATATATGTATACTACTTTCTATATATATATATATATATATATATATATATATATATATATATATATATATATATATATATATATATATATATATATATATATTGGAAGTGAATGTAAAGATTCCCAAATTTCCAACCTCTTTAAGGTCACGAAATACCTCAAGTGAACTCCTTGCTTCAAAGTTTATTATGGAAACTACATTGATTGTGCTAGGCCGCATAGTAGTTATCCTAATTAGCATGGAGTTTGTATTAGGTGACATGCATATGGTGATAGCTAGCTTAGTTGTTGTGCTAACTAGCATAGTTTTGAGTTAGCTAGCATACTATCATAGTTTCTCATAGGACATTTTTTTATGATAGGTAGCATATTTTCTATAGAAAGTAACATATTGATATACATCTTGACTATTATGATAGAGGAAAGGAGTAAAAACTCCTCTTAATACCTCAGAGATATTATCATGTTCATATATTTTAGTTTTTGGTTGTTACAAAATGTTTCGTATTCTTGTTCAATAAAATGTTCATGCCATATAGTTAAGTAGATTAACCAATGTTCAAAACACAAATGTGCTAAAATATCTTAACCTTATATGTTTCTATCATCGTTAGCAATGGAAGGCAATGGAAAGCATGACTCTATAAATATTGTCACAAATGCATCAAACACAGAGAAATCCATATTGGGTACAATAAATGAGATGAGATAGAGATGTCTACAAATGTATAACCAAGGTATTGGAAACAACCTAGCCAAGTGTTTGAGATAATTTTTTTTCATCAAGATTATTGTCCAAGTGATGCAAAGATGAAGCAAATGCCTCCACTTCAGAAAGCAAGTGGCTCATGAATTTTGCTTGCAATCACCAATGAACATTTGGAGTGCCTAGATCCTTATAGTAATAGGAGAAGCAACATCATGGGAAAGAGAAGTAGGGAGAAATATTGGGTACCTAGGAATATGTTGTGAGAATTGCCTCAAGGAGCAACCAAGCTTTGCATGCTCAAAGTGGCAAATTTACAACTACTTTCTTTGCAATTCATGAAAATGATGCGGATATAGGATTCAAGCAAAATTACAATCTATCTCATGAAGTGAGAGCATGCGTCTTAGTGAATTTTCCAAGGAACGAAGGATTGTTTTTTATCCTCCTGATTTTTTGGAAATGAATTGAGTAACAAGTTGAAAAAATTTTGAAGAAATGATCCATTTCAAGAATTAAATTCTAGCCATTCATTGTAGGGACACTAACTATTGAGATCTATATATTTCAAGAGTTGTAACACGAATATCAAAATTGTAAATGTCTCCTGACTCTTATTAAAATGTGGAGGACAAGTGGATATACATTCGGGTGCAATCCACTAGTACTTTTGTATCCACTCATTTTTAGTTAATATTTCTAAATTAGGTAGCTTTAGAAAACATTTTTCTAAAGCTACCAAAATCACATAATCTGATATAAGCATGCTATTCTTCAAAATGCAACAAGATGTTTCCTCGATGGAGATCATTGTGGGATATATTACAAGTGTGTAAAAGTGATACTATTTGTAATAAGCCATTGATCAACTTCCAAATGTTCGTCTTCAGGGTTGTTATGTCTCCTTTTGTGTCCTTCACACCTATGCTTTGTGGTACGTTTAGGTAATCCTTCTTCATTCTTTCTAGCCACATGTCCAATGTACCACAATTCTAAAATTTGAAAATATGGCACGGGCTTTTGCTATGGAGCCTAGATAATCCAAGCGGATTAATAATTCCACTTTGCATAATAGATAACACTGTGGCTTCATTCATGGCTTCATTCTCTCATGTTTGTATGTCTGCACCATGTACCTAGAATAACTTGGCAACAAATAACGCATTGATGAATCTTGGGTGGGATATTTTGACTTTATAGATCATTCCATATTTTCCTTCCCCCATGAGAGCTGCATCTTCAAATAGAATAGAGGAATATGGGAGCAAAAAAAGATTGTTCGATGTTTGATCTCCCATATTCACATATGTATCTCTTGTATTTCGATCTACCCATGGTCTCACAAGGTGTTTCGTCATGTACGGTTTTAATCACTTTCCTCTCTTCATTGTGTGATAATAGATGTGTAAGTTCTTTCGACATTTTCTCATCTAATACATGTGCTCCACCTAACACACTACCAAATTTATCTTCAATATTAATAAATCTTGTTCTAGATAATTGCGCAATGAAATCTTTGTAATTAGATGTGTCCATGGCTACAATGATTTCAGCTTCTCTCATTTGATACATGTAGGAGCACACAAATTCTTCTAAAAATGTTTGCTCCTGCTTGTTTATTTTACCTACCATCTGTGCGAAAATAAAAAATAGACTATCAATATGTGTATGGATAAATAAACCAAAAGTATGTCTACTCAAATGATAGAGATATGGATAGTTAAATAAGTAAATTTATAATTAAATGGAAAGTGTAACTATAATCTTGAAGTGAATCTATGTAACTATTAAGAATGTAAGAGTCAAAGAATCATACATTTATAATAGCTCATATACATTTACTATACTATATTGTATGAGTTTTGTCACATGACTGTATATAGCTATTGTGATAGTAAGAGTCAAAGAATCAAAAAATCACAATAGTTTCTATACACCTTGTGGCGTACACTAAGTATTCTCATTGGAACCTAAGTGACTATCGTGATAGTAAAATTCAAAAAATCAAACAATAACAATAGTTTCTATACACCTTGTGACCTACATTAAGTATTCTCATTGAAATCTAAGTGACTAATGTGAGAGTAAGAGTCAAAGATTCAAACAATCACAATAGTCCCTATACACTCCCTATACTATTGAGAGATTAGGACATGAGGTGGCAATTCGAACAATCTCAATAGATCTATTATTGTGTCGTATACTACTGCGAGAGTACAAATCCATGTAGCGAGTCAGACAATCAAAGTAGTGGTTTATTTTTAAATTTTTTTCATCAATGTAAACAAGTAAGAAAGACTTTCGCCAGTTGAACATGTATACAAGATTATTAATAGACACAAAAACAATTATATAAATACAAATCATGCATATGTAAGAGACACGTATGTGAATCATACAATATGCATGATACAATGAACAAAACAATAAAATAAACAATAAATAAAAATTAAATCAATACCTCAATGACACAATGAAGGAAGCTCTCTATGAATGAAATGGTAGAATTAAAGCTCTCTATAGTACCAATGAAGCATGTGTGGAATGAGGTTTTTGATCGAATGTAAAAATATATATTTTTTTGCTAGAAATCGCTTTTCAATCAAAAGCACTTTCAATCAAAATGCTTTTCGAGCAAAAGAGCTTTTGATCAAAAGGCTTTTTGCTCAAAAGCATTTTGATTGAAAATTATCCCTCTCCATTTTTTCGGTCTTTATTCAGATAACCACGAATAAAAAGAACATATTTGGTATTTTTTATTATTCGATCAAATAAATGCAACCCAGGTCTATCATGTGTGTACTATATTTGTGTGTATGGGGTGAAAGATAGACTTAGAGAAAAGATACTCAAAAAATTTTGGAAATACTGTGTACTCTGTGTACACACACACACTGTATAAAACACTGTTTGTATAGTTTTTCATTAGTACTTAGTCACTTTTGAGCAATCTAATTATTCAAATGCATTTCATCCCATCTCTCCAATGCATTTGATTACATCTCTTGATCATTGCAAGGGTCTCTCTCTCTCTCTCTCTCTCTCTCTCTCTCTCTCTCTCTCCTCACCCAATTTTGTAGATACATAAGGTCGCTTACAGATATGACTCCTTCTCTTTAGCTCTAATTGCACGACATAGGATACGACTCCTTCTCTTTAGCTGTCATTGCAAGACACAAAAATTCAGTTAGGCCAATTCATATTATGAAGCTCATCCTTAAGAGTGCATAATAACTTTTTTAAAGAAATATGATAATAGCAGGTTATTCTACGAAATGATTAACTTAGCAATGTTCTTAGGATATTAGTGATCCTCATTTTGATCTCCATATATGATGATCCTTTACGTTGACCACATTTTTAGAAACCATGCAATGAAATTTCAAAGAATATGATATTTATATTGGACATATCGTAATAGTTCACTGACTTTCATACCACTTGCATTAGCTTTTCCTCATTTAGCTTCATTTCATGAAGACTATGTTCTCAAATAGAAACATTTTTATGCTTTCCTAATCATCTCTCTGAATCATTCACGTACAGAGTTCAATGGGATAGAAGAAACAAATATAAATAACATCAAGAAATGGAGTTAAAGAAAGTAGACAAAAACAAGAAATTTGTATGGTTGTCGTTATTTAGTCTTCTAATAACGTTATTCATATGAGTAGGAAATGTACATGTAATAAGCATACAAACCTCCTTTGATGACATCAAATAATTTTTTCACTACACAATAGTAATTGTGAATGCTTTTCTTTTTCAAAATGTCCCACTTATACTTTCCGAATATACACACGCCATTTCTATGTTAACCAAATAAATTTTATAATCTCTTTGGTATAGGCACAATAGCCTGCATATGATGCCATTTGGTTTCAGCAATGTTCTTTCCTTTTTCATGAAGCTCATGAATAGTGCGTAATGATCCTACCTAAGGGGAACTCTAGTAGATCCAAAGAGGAACACATACAAGAAGTCTTCCAATTATTGTGAGAGAGTTTAGTCGTGGCCAAAGATTTAGAGTGTCACTTCTCTAAAATGAAAGTTAGATATCTTGGCCAATTTATCTCCAAATTAGATGGAATCTAAATGGATCCCAGTAGAGTACTATCTATCATTCCAACATCCCTAGAACCTACAAGATCAATATATTTTTCTACGTTAAAAAATTGCATACGTGATCCTTAAGAAGTGTTGGAGTTAGACATCTCCGGAAGCATGCGAACAACACAAGGAAGAAGAAGAAGCTTGGAGCTCAACACACAATACTGAATGTATTACTAGAGAGTGTTGAAAGATAAGTAGCCCATTAGGGAAATAGGCGTATATACAAGCCGGGGGAAAAAAACCTCCTAAAGAGGGAAAAAAGTGCCTCGACGGTCCTAGAGTGTTCACACACACCACTACCTAAATATATCAACAAATCCCCTTGGGAGTGATGTGGTGAACAAGGAGCTAGCACTCATGTATAAGGAAGTGCCAAGCTATGTGGAATCAATCCACGAAATGAAGTAAGCCCAAAGCTTTGCGGAAAGCTTCAAACTTCTCCTTAGGTAGAGCCTTTGTGAAAAGGTCTGCAATGTTCTCCTGTGTGGGCACATATGCCAAGCTGATCTCCCCGGCAGAGAACCTCTCCTTGACATAGTGATAATGCACCTCAATGTGCTTGGAACACAGGGTTCCTCGCAACTGCCAATGCGCTTTGACTGTCAGTGAAGACGGTGGTGGAAAAAGCCACTAGTGGACACACAAGTGTCATAGCAACCAGCCCAATTAGAGTCAGAAAAAGCATGCAAATCTAGTGGTAGTGATCCCCCCTTGGGATAAAACAACCCAAGTAGACGACTACCACTCAAGAAGCAAAAGATGCGCTTAACTGCCTACCAATGCTTCACTCCTGGGCAATGCATAAACCTGCTCATATATGAGACAACAAACAAAATATCTAGCCAAGTAATGCATAATTAAATCAAGCATCCAATAGCCTATTGATAGAGAACAACATCAAATGCATCTCCAGCATCATGAAGACTCAATCGTACACCTCTTTCCATAGGAGTGGCAATAGGTTTACAGTCTTCAAGGCCAAAATGCTGCAATAATGTGTCAATATATTTTGTTTGACACAAAGCCATTCCACCATCAACGTGCATAAATTGAATGCCCAAATAATGATCCAAATGCCCCAAATCAGACATCTCAAATGAGGCATGCAGATCATTCTTAAAATCAGCTATATACTTCTCAATAGGACCAATGAGCAGCATGTCATCAACATAGACAACAATGATCCGAAGCACATCATGAGCACGCTTAACATATAAGGTGCTTTCAGTTGGACTGTTCTCAAAACCATGTCCAATTAGATAGGCATGTATCTTCTCATACCAAGCACGTGGTGCTTGTTTTAAACAATATAATGCCTTCTTTAACCTACACATCTGGTTTTCATGCCCTTTCTGCACAAAGCCACGGGGTTGAAAAACATACACTTCCTCATGCAAGTCACCATTCAGAAATGTTGTTTTAATGTCCAGCTACTGTACATTCCAACCATGATGGGCTGCAAGTGCACAGATGCTATGAACAATAGTCATTTGGCAAGTAGGTGCAAAGGTCTCCTCAAAATCAATGCTTCTCTCCTGTGAATAGCCCTTTGCAACAAGCCTAGCCTTATACCTGTCAACTGTACCATCAGGTTTACGCTTCAGCTTGTATACCCACTTAGTGCCAATGGCCTTCTTGCCAGGAGGCAAGTCACATAAAGACCAAGTACCATTCTTCATTATTGCATCATATTCAGATTGCATAGCAGCCATCCAATTTTCTGAGTTTTGTGCTTCATCAAATGAAACAGGCTAAGTTCCATCACAGAAACTAGATGCAGCCATAGCATAGAAATCTGATGCAAAAGAGGCACTATGAGAGCCTGATCGAGTACGATATGATAGAGGTGCATCTAATTTGTTGTCACGCAAGGTCTGCACGAGCCATTTTGGCATAGTTCTTGCTATTACCATTAGTGTCCATGTGAAAGGCCAAATGGCCACCGGACACTTCTTTGTATATGTTCTTTAATAAAACATATAGTGGCCTGGTCAGTCACAGACTGTAAGTTCGACCGCATTTGTAAGACCTAAGAAGTCTGTCTTCGTGCTCCCTGTGTACTGCGTTTTCTGCGTATTGTACAATATCTGTGCGGAGTACTGTGTGTGGCGACAGGAGCTCGGTTTTCTACTTTGAGCATATCGTCGTGGAGCTCTCGAGAAGGAGAGTCCATTGTGGTGCACGCCATCGAAATACTTCACTGGTATCAGAGCAGTTCGAGGCAAAAAGCTTTGTTCCTTTTGTGCGAGCGAAGCGAACCCCCCCCCCCCCAGGTTTTCTCCAAGGCTTACGACTAAGGCGACGACCAAGGCATAGACCTTGGCATACCTTGTCATCCGAGTCACCGAAGTCACCGTTGGCGCCATTGGCTGCGCACGAGGGAGGACCTCAACGATCAAGGAATATAGAGGTTCCCGGTACTTCCCGGGAGGTCACCCATCCCAGTACTGTTCCCCCCAGAGCTCGCTTAACTGCGGCAATCTCTTGCCACTAAGCTACACTCTTGTGGTGTTTGAAGAAGGGGAAAGACTAAGGTTGGCATTACCTTGAACAAGTTTTGGTCCCTCAAAGCTTCATTTTTGCTTTTAAAGCCTATTTCTGAAGCAATTTTGGGGTGTTTTTGGAGCCATTTTGGAGTACTTTCGCACGTAGTTCTCTTCACACAGGTCCAAGAACATCAAGAAGAGTGTTCCTTGTACTTCTCAGACAATAAATATCAACCTTTGGGGCTGTACTTTCAGCCACACTCGTAAAACTACAGGTTTCTCGAGGGGTTTTCAGTTTTGGTGGGAGCTGTCGCTACAAATTTATGCAGGTTTTTTAAAGCCTAAAACATCAGAGTTGACAGACTTCTTAGGTCTTACAAATGCGGTCGAACTTACAGTCTGTGACTGACCAGGCCACTATATGTTTTATTAAAGAACATATACAAAGAAGTGTCCGGTGGCCATTTGGCCTTTCACATGGACACTAACGGTAACAATCTCCCACTAAAGGCCAATATGGCCAGAGTAACTATGGGAGAAAAAAGAAAGAATGATAAAGAATACCTGAGTGTAAGTATACAAACTATACTAGCGACAGCTGCAGGATGGGGGTTACTTGATTCTTGATCTTACACAGTCACTTGTATACTGTGTAACATGCCCATCAGGTGGGAGGTATAGTTTGTATACTTACACTCAGGTATTCTTTATCATTCTTTCTTTTTTCTCCCATAGTTACTCTGGCCATATTGGCCTTTAGTGGGAGATTGTTACCGTTAGTGTCCATGTGAAAGGCCAAATGGCCACCGGACACTTCTTTGTATATGTTCTTTAATAAAACATATAGTGGCCTGGTCAGTCACAGACTGTAAGTTCGACCGCATTTGTAAGACCTAAGAAGTCTGTCTTCGTGCTCCCTGTGTACTGCGTTTTCTGCGTATTGTACAATATCTGTGCGGAGTACTGTGTGTGGCGACAGGAGCTCGGTTTTCTACTTTGAGCATATCGTCGTGGAGCTCTCGAGAAGGAGAGTCCAGTGTGGTGCACGCCATCGAAATACTTCACTTGCCTTCTCAATATCAGCTCTCTCATCAATAAGTGCATCATGTAAATCTGCATCTGAAATGGAATGATCTACATCATCACATGAAACCTACAAAGGCTGAGAAGTTGCCTCATTACGACCAGCACTAGATTGTCCACCTATAAAAAGAGGCAGCAAAGTATCATACATGTCTTTGGAGCTAACAGATGTCTCCTCAGTACATGAAAGCAATGGCTGAATAGCATCTTCCACAAAAACAACATCACGGCTAACCAGAATGCGTTTAGTCTATGGATGATACAGACGATAGCCTTTACTTTCAGAACTGTACCCAACAAAAATACATTTTAGTGCTTTATCATCCAATTTTCTACGATGTTGTTCAGCCACTAATGCATATGCCAAACAACCAAAACCAGGCAGATGAGCAACAGATGCCTTGCGGTCATGCCAAGCCTCATATGGAGTGATAGAATGCAGCGCTTTAGTGGGACACCTACTAAGTACATATGCTGCACACATGACAGCCTCAAGCCAGAAACTATGTGGTAGAGCCTGACTCTTGAACATACACCTCGCCATCTCTATGAGTGACCTGTTCCTCCATTTAGCAACGCCATTCTCTTCAGGCATATACGGCACTGTACATTGGTGTTTTATCCCACGTTCAGCTAGAAATGCATTAAAATTAGAAGACATATATCCCCCTCCCTCGATCAAAACAGAGTGGGCCCATTTTACATGCTGACAGATTTTCAGCCAAAGCCAAAAACTGTTTAAAGCACATAAACACTTCGGACTTTTCCTTCAATGGGTATACCCATGCATGCCTAGAAAAATCATCGATGTAAGTCATGAAGTAAAGATAATTCCAAAAAGAAGCTGTCCGCATAGGACCACAAACATCACTATGTACAAGCTGTAATTTTTGAGTAGCCCGAACTGAACCATCTTTTGGAAAGGATGAATGCTACATTTTGCCCAAAATACAGCCTTCACAAACATGTTTTCTAGGTCCCTCAAGTTTGGGCAAAGAGGACACCATTTCAGATTTCTACAGGCATAGAAAACTAGCAAAATTCAGATGCCCAAAGCGTGCATGCCAAAGCTTTAATTGCATCTAACACAGCCTGAGAATCATGTACTGCATATGCCGAATCATTTACAGATCTTTCATAGTCTATGATTTTATACAGCCCAT
The DNA here is from genome assembly GCA_020310875.1 of Ceratopteris richardii. Taxonomy (NCBI): domain Eukaryota; kingdom Viridiplantae; phylum Streptophyta; class Polypodiopsida; order Polypodiales; family Pteridaceae; genus Ceratopteris; species Ceratopteris richardii. Next base: position 110,789,133 of record CM035433.1, read on the forward strand.
GACATAAAATGCCCGAAGCAATAATCACATCGCCATTTGATAGATCATGAACTGTACACCTGCCATCAACAAATTTCACAACCAAGCCAATCTTGGCTAATGCCGAAACTGATAATAGATTTTTCTTGATCCCTAGCACAAAGAAAGCATCTGCCAAAGTGAAAGAACTACCATTAGCAGTAGTCAAAATGATCTTACCAACTACCATAATAGGATAAGAGGAGTTGTTGGCGCATGTAATAGTATTCCATGTAGGGGCAGTCTCGAGTGAAGAGAAGAAACTACGTTGCAAGGTAATATGTTTGGTCAGCCCACTCTCAAAGTACCAAACATCTGAGTCTACTGTAGACATGCATAGTTCATGAGAAGATGGGTCAAAACTACAAATAGTAGTAAATGCCCATTCTTCTTGCTGCACAAGATTAGCAGACTCCATTTTTGGTGTAGAGGCTTCTGCAACAACCATTCCGGCCTCTTTCTTCTTTGCCTCTTTAGCAGCCAGTTTTGGACAGTTCTTTATGATATGATCATTCCCTTTATAGTACTTGCAAAACAACTTCTGCTTTTTTGATTTTTTCTCATCTTTATCTTGGTTCTTCGAATGTGCCCTTCTGACTAGCGAGGAAAGCTTGATCTGCAACATGCATAATGGACCTATTTTGCCTGGACTGATCCTCCTGCAACAGAGCATAGACTAACTCCTCAAATGACAAGGCATTTGGATTGCCTTTCATCATCAATCAAAGAGTAGAAGCAAAACTCTAATATGAATCAGGAAGACCATTCAGAACAGTCTACACAAGTGAGCTATCTGGTATAACCTCATTAGTAGAAATCAACTGTTCCTTCAAGTCTTTGATCTTTGTTAGAAAACTATCATGGAATCACCTTCATTCATGTGCTCACTCTCCAATTGTTTTCGGACGTAAGCAACACGAGCCTCATTCCTACCTTGGTACAATGTAGTAAGTGTATCCGAAGCATCCTTAGATGTTCTGCAAGAGCGTATGTGAGGAATAATGGCAAGTTTGATAGACAAAGCTATCAATGCATGTGCCTGGTCATCTCTGCCATTCCAATGAATCTGATTTGCAATAGGTGCAACAGAAATCGGACTAGAAACAGGAATATACAGAATATCATCATCTTTGACACCTTCTGCATCACCTTCAAGACCTGTAGTTGTAACATTTGCAAGTGTGAGAGGACATTTTTCAACACCCTCCACAATGTTCCACACTCCTTTTGCAACCAATACATGTCGCATCATATAAGCCTATAACGGGTAGTTGGTACCATCCAACTTATCCTCAAGAGCCAACATACGGAATAGATCACTACTTTATGCCATGGCCAGTGACCAAAATACCTTGATGTAGAAAATTGACTGTATCTCAAAAAGTTGAATGGAAGTACCCAGACGAATTCTGCTAGACCTATAGCAGACTTTGAGATGATTATACTGGCAAACAGAAACTGGTATATACCTTTGGCACAAAAAGACAAAATAGGCTGCACAATCACTCTGATAGTGGGTTCGGAGGCCGAAACACGCTGAGTTTGCTCACCAAAATTCATGCGATTCTAACACTGCAAACGGAGGAGTGTCGATGACACCCTAGATGAAGCGACGACGTGCTCTGATACCAATTGTTGGAGATAGATGTCTGCAGAAGCACGCGAACAGCACAAGGATGAAGAAGAAGCTTGGAGCTCAACACACAATACTGAATGTATTACTAGAGAATGTTCAAAGATAAGTAGCCCATTAGGGCAATAGGCATATATACAAGTCGGGAGAAAAACCTTGTAAAGAGGGAAAAAAGTGCCCCAGTGGTCCTAGAGTGTTCACATACATCACTACCTAAATATATCAACAAGAAGTGTGCTATGATAGTTGTACTCATGATGGATCAACAAAAAGCAAAATAAATATCATTTAATTAGGGAGGTGATCAAAAGAAAAGCATGGAAAGCTTGAAACTAGTAGTTTCAATAGCTCCATATTGTGGGTCCCAGCTAAACCTCTATGCTTGCGATAATGCAAGTAATTATTCTTTACAAACTATTCTTATTTGGGATTATGGACTAGTTGCTTTTTAAAGAAAGAAGTTGGCATTAGCTCAAATAAAAAAGGAACTATATGCAAATTTCCATGTTATGAAGGAATAGCGTCATTATATGTATAGTGTGAAATCAAAACAAGCTCTCTAACCAAATAGACATTAAATTTCATAATTTTCGATGTGAAGACACTCGTTTAGAGTCTAATGATGATGGTAGATATAGGAAGGGAAGGCTTAATGTGGTGCGTACCTCACTTGGTTGCATGCCTATGCTCAACAACCTACGTTTTGCTTAGAACACTAGTGAGTTGGTTCATTCTATCATAGGAACATGTATGCTTGACCTTGCATATTCCAACATTTGGAAACCCATGGGTTTCAAATGAGGATGAAGTGCCAATGGATACTCAAAGATGTCTCAACTAGAAGAATTAAATAATGCATGATGGATATCTATTACATAAAGGAAAGATGTGTATTTGAATAGATCTACAAAGAAGATGCCACGCTTTGTATGAGTGTCATGGGACATTGTGTGGGAATCCCAATGTTAATAGGACATGATCTTGCTAAGACATAGTTATATTGTGTTTGACTACAAATGGAATCTCTTGAATATGTTCTTAAATGTAATGTATTAGTTCAATAAAGCCAAAAGACTGAAGGTTTTATGTCTTCTCCACCCATTGGATATCTACATTGGGAAGTGGAAGAGCATCTCCATTAACTTCATGGTAGGATTACCCATGTCAAAGAGGGAGAATGACTCAGTGTGAGTAATTCTTGATAGGGTAACCAAAATGGCTACGTACATTCCAAAAGACTAAAATGAAGAAAATGAAATTGGCTAGGCTCTTTGTAGAGAACCCACATTGATTATATAGTCTTCTCTCTCTCTGTCTTTGTGTGTGTACATGTTTATGTGTATATATATTCCCAATTATGTGTGTGTATATATGTCCATACATATGAGCATAAGAAGAAGTGGGAGCTTGCTATACAAGAAGAAATAAAAGCTTTGCATGCTAATGATCATTGGGACTTTCCACATTATATCAAGCAAGAAATGAGTCTCGAGTTGCCTATCTCTAAAAACAACTAGAGAGTGAGCATATACAGGAAGATGATTCTATGGACCTTTTCGTCAAAAATAAAAGAGATTGGAAGGACAAGTTGATTGCTACAAATGAAATTTTACGAGACAGTTCAAGTGTTCATACTATTTTTTATGGTTTATCAAATTCTTATCTAAGTTTTCCTTCTAATCTTTGATGGTAAGGAAAATGGTTGTTTCTAAGACTCAATCTGCAAACTTGGTGCGAAATGAAGAATGTTCATTCATCCATATAGTTATGATCCATCGACCTACGATTATTTTATGCTAGTTGTTGAATTGGAATTTTTTTGCTGGTTTGACAATAGTGCGACTAAAACAATTACCCCTGAATGAAAATTCTTCATGTCACTTTTTCCACCACCATATTTACTCAAAATCAAAGCACATTGGTAGATTGTACTAGGAACATTGAGTTGCACTCAAACTCAAAGCACATTGTTAGGTGGTACTAAGAACATTGAGGTGCACTATCGATATGTCAAGGAGAGGCTCTTCACTAGAGAATTCGGTTTGGTATATGTGCCCACATTCGATAATGTTGCAGACCTTCTGGCAAAGGTTCTGCCACATGAGAATTTTGAAGCCTTTTGAAAGCTTTGGGATTACTGCATTTCGACACTTGACCTTATTTCACATTGATTGACACTTCCTTATACATAAGTGTCACTCCTTCTTCATTGCACCAGTCCTAGCATGTGATTTATTACTATGTTTTGGTGAAGATGTGTGTGAACATACTTAGGATTGTCAATGCACTTTTTTTCTTTTTAGGAGGATTTTCTTTGCTAGCATATATATATATATATATATATATATATATATATATATATATATATATATATATATATATATATATATATATGTGTGTGTGTGTGTGTGTGTGTGTAAGCGTGTGTATATATATATATATATATATATATATATATATATATATATATATATATATATATATATATATATATATATATATATATATATATATATATATATATATATATGCACATAACCCTAAAGGTCTACTTATCTTTGGACATTTTAGGCTAAGAATTATGTTTGTACATTCCCAATCCACAAACTTCAACAACTTTGTCTTTTATTTCTTTCTTCTTTTGGGATCCCATATTATTGTTCTTCACCACAAACCATTAAAACCTATGTTTCATGCCCAATGCTCCTTTCAATTGAAGGCATGCTTATGAGGTCTTTTGTTTCTTATGATCTTAAATTGCTGGATTGAAAATATACTCTTAAGTCCTTTTAATAAGTTGCACTTCCTTCTTGAAAGAGAATGTGATATGTTGATGGTGAAAAATTCATTCAAATCTCATCATGCTCATTTTCTACTGCATAAATGTATAAGAACCTCTTTGGCGTGTATGACATTTGCAAAAACCTTTATTGGTAAATAATTACCTAATCAACTTTGATTTATTCAAACATGAAATTATTTTCTTAATAGGGGTAATATCTCCCTCTCCCATTGATAAGAATGGGATTTACAAGCTCACATATGCTTTACAATTATCTTTTGACAAAGATGTATCAAAAAGAGTAGATGCACATGAACTACTTAGAGTATTCTCACATCTAACTAAGTATGGTTTAAAGATATCCATGACGGATGGATTAAGACCATATTGAAAACGATACATATTCATTTGAACTATCTCAATTAAATGATATAGATTCATTTGCATTAAGTGGTGTAAATGTTATGGATTCATATGAATTGTGTGGCCTCAATGTTGTGGTATCATTTGAGTTAAGTGGATAAAATGAAGTGTAATCATTTGTACTATGTGCATTAAATGATGTGGATTTATTTGGAGTAAATGAAGTGGTATCATTTGAGCTAAGTAGATTAAATGTTGTGGATTCATTTAACATATGTGAATTAAATATTGTGGATTCATTTGAATTATGTGGAGTAAATGAAGTGGTATCATTTGAGTTAAGTGGATTAAATTTTGTGGAATCATTTAACATATGTGAATTAAATATTGTGGATTCATTTGAATTATGTGGAGTAAATGAAGTGGTATCATTTGTGTTAAGTGGATTAAATAAAGTGAATCCATTTGTAATATGTGGATAAAATGATGTGGATTTATTTGAATTATGTGGATTTTAAATGAAGTGGTATCATTTGAATTATGTGGATTAAATGAAGTGGTATCATTTGAGTTATATGGATTAAATGTTATGGATTCATTTGAAATATATGGATTAAATAAAGTGCTGTCATTTGAATTACGTGGATTAAATGAAGTGGATTCATTTCAGCTATATGGATTAAATGTCATGAATTCTTTTGAGAAAAAAATTAGTGTTTTTGTTTTGCAAATTTGAAAGTAAAACATGGCAAGAATGCCAAATGTGAATAATGATCTTGATCATACCTAATCTCAAAGGGTTTTATCTGAGCAGGATGCTCAATTCACACAATCCGGAATGGCATTTTGATTCCACCAAGATTTAGAGCCAGAAGGATTAGAAGGAGCAGCATTGTCAATGAAAGAAGTAAAGAAGATATCTCCAAATCATTTTGTTCGTGATTATCTCTTTTGGGTGACAAGAAGGGCAAAAGAAATAGCACCCTTAAAGCTTTTAGATTTACAACATGAAAGATTAGCAGAAACTATATTTCGATGCATTGTGCAAGTTGAGAGAGCATTACCAAATAATAATCAAATAGTATTATATTTCATTCAAAAAGTTTTTGTAGAGGATATTCTTTGTCAACGTGTAGATTGGGATGATGTTCCAAAGAATGTAGGTATTAGTTTGGGTCATCCTCCAAATCGAGCAGAGTTTTGTAATCAAGGAAATGAAGGCCCTCTTCCTCGAAAGTGGCCCTACATTTTGCTACCTGAAGAACATAATCTTCTACATGATTTGTCATCACAAGGAGAAGAATTATAGAATGAAAAACAATTCTTGCATTACGAAGAACAATAGATGATCAACAAAAGAGGATTGATGATGCAGAAAGTCAAGTGAAAAATTTACAAATTTCCTATGGATGCATATGAGAAAAAATATGGAAGACTCTTAGAGGCATCATCATCTTTTGATCGGTTTACTACCGATGAGTTATTGAATCAAGAAAACATTAAAGAGACAAGCTTTGTTTGTAATCAAAGACATGATTATTATAAAACCATCGATTTTTTAGTTCAATCACTACTAGAATAGGGGGGCATAGTGACGCCCACGAATTGAAAAAAATGGGAACTGTCGCTTATGCCATGCTACCGTCCCATAAGCAATGGCGCTGTTTTTTTTTTTAAGAGCTATCATCACATAAGCGATGTTAGCATCGCTTATGTGATGCTAAAACTATGCGTTGCAAATAGCGTCGCTAATTAGCGATGCCATTTGTGACATTGCCAAATTGCCCGTGACACTTTAGCATCGCATAAGCGACATCCTGTGTTCGAGAGCATCACATAATCAACACTCTAGAATGTTAAAAAACATTCGATTTCTTCGTGCCGGGATTTGGACGCACAAAGAGAGAGAGAGAGAGAGAGAGAGATCGACACACTCCTTGAGGCCAAGTATGCACACACACACATACATATGCATATACACACACATAGACACACACACACATACACATAGACACACACACATACATACTAATTTACATACACACATACATGCATACATACACACATACATGCATACATACACACATACATGCATACATACACATATACACACATAGACACATGCGTACACATAGACACACACACATACACACATAGACACACACACATACATATACACACACATATACACACACACATAGACACATACACACTTATGCACACACACACACACACATCGACACACAATTACACACACACATACACATGGATATAGACACATATATATATAGATACACATGTATATACACACATAGACACACACATACACACATAGACACACACACATACACACATATACACACACACATACACACACATACACACATATACACATGCATACACACATACACATACACACATACACACATACACATACACACATACACATACACACATATATATGCATACACACACACACGTAAAGAGACATACACATACACATACACATAAAATTATACATATGCATACATACATGCTTACATGCATACACAGACATACACACGCATAAGCACATACACATACACACATATATACGCATACACACACACCTGTAGAGAGACATACACATACATGCATACATAATGCACATGCATATGCATACATACACATATGCACACACATACACACACACATACACACATACACACATACACACACATATATGCGTGTAAACACACATACACATGCATGTAAGTATGTATTTATGCATATGCATACACACAATACACATGCATGCATACATATGCATACATAATGCACATGCATATGCATACATAATGCACATACATATGCATACATACACATATGCACACACATACACACACACATACACACATACACACACATATATGCGTGTAAACACACATAGAGAGACATACACACATATACACATACATGCATACATATGCATACATATGCATACACAATGCATATGCATATGCATAAATACATACTTACATGCATACACACACATATGCATACATAATGCACATGCATACACATACACACACACACACATAGATACATGCATAAACATACACACACATAGACACATACACACACATAGACACACACATACACACACATATACACATAGATTTACACACATACACATGCATACACACACATACACACATAGACACACACACACACATATATACACACACACATAGACACATACACATACTGCATATGCATATGCATACATACATACTTAAATGCATACACACACATACACACACATATGCATACATATCCATACATAATGCACATGCATATGCATACATACATGCATACACATACACACATAGACACATACACACACATAAACACATGCACACTCATAGACACATACACACTTACACACACACACATCCAAACACATTTACACACACACATACACATGCACACAGACACATTTATATAGATACACACGTATATACACACATAGACACACACAAACACATACACACATAGAGACACACACACATACACACACACACATATACACACACACACATAGATACACACACTTACACACACACACACAGATCCACACACATATATATAGATACACACACATGCACACATGCACACACATACATGCATATGCATACATAATGCACATGCATATGCATACATACATGCTTACATGCATACACACACATAGACACACACACACAGATACACACATACACACATGTATATGCATACACACACACATAGAGAGACATACACACACATACACATACATGCATACATATGCATACATAATGCATATACATATGCATACATACATACTTAGATGCATACACACACATATGCATACATAATGCACATGCATATGCATAGATACATGCATACACATACACACACATAGACACATACACACACATATGCATACATATGCATACATAATGCACATGCATATGCATACATAATGCACATGCATATGCATAGATACATGCAGACACATACACACATAGACACATATATACACATAGACACATACACATATACACATAGATTTACACACACATACACATGCATACACACCAATACACACATAGACACATACACACATACACACACATGCACACACATACACACAGACACATTGTAGCTCAATGATGAGTAGCACCTCCTTTAATGTCAATCCGGGAAGACGTGAGGATGGTATGAAGACCTCGAGCAAGTGGCGGCACAAGTGCGTGAGTGAGAAGCACACAAACATGCACACACATACATACACACGCGCACACACGGCAAGACAAAGAGTGAGAAGCAGTGGAATTCTTAGATTACTTTCAAGAAGCTCTTACAAGTTCGTTTCAATTACAATCTCCCCTCAAAAATGAGCTCTCTAGCTCCTTTTATAGTTTTTGACTAGCTTTGGCCCTGTCCAGACCTAGTGTCCGGCCTAGTTAAAAATTAGGTTCCAGGGCTTATTTGAGGGCTCAAATGAGATCTAAAAATTACGAAAATTGGTAAGCAACTACTTCTAAGGCTCCTCAAGCTCGAGGACTCCTCGGCTTGCACAAAATGGAGCCACAAAAATGTGAACATGGTATTTACAGGGGATGTTAGTGATGAGAATCGCTTTTAATTGGTGTAAGGGTTTTGAAAAATTAAAGGTTGCCTTAGTGCTAGATCTGCGTGAATGCTCATACTTGCTTCTTCATGAAGAAAATTATTGGCCTACTTGCCAGATCTTCTTTGACTGCCATGTCTGCTTGTGCTGTCCCTTCGCTCTGACTCTCTTCGTCTTGTGGCTCCTTCGGTTCCCTGACTGCTGCCAACACCCCCCCCACTCTCGCGTCTGTCGCCCCTGACAGACCCTTGTCTAGAGGATTTTTGAACATAATATTGGACGACATCGGAGGCTAGGTGGTGTTCTTCAAGTCGTAAGCCGCGTGCTAGATCTGTGAGCAAATCATCCCAGTTCACAGGTCCGGGAACATCTGGATGAGGCACCCTCAATTGTTCTGAATGAATAGTTCTCTCCACAGCAAATAATTGGAGGAGATGTGATGGCCTGGGTATAAAGATTTCGGAGTGGTATTCCCAGAATCCTGTGATGAACATCTCCTCAAATGTCTGTTTAAAGCAGGCTGGGAGGTACTTGATTCTGGCGTGCCAAGCATATATTACTTCAATTGATGGGGTGGTACTCATATCGTACACTAGATCCTCGTTTCCTGTCACAAAGCCTGCTCCTGAGAAGTGGGGGTCCTTAATGTTCTTAAACGTCCTGAAAGTGATCAGCATTAATTCGAATATTTTCATACACATCTGGGCCATCACATCGGGATTATTGCGTAGCCGAATACTCCAGCGACGGATTGTAGAAATCATGTAGTTCACCGTGGGGGGTCCTCGTGGAGGTGCTAGATAAACGTAATTTAACCATTTTGCGCAGGCTTTGATGTCTCTGACAGCAATAGTGAATTCAGGCCAGGTGCGTCATCGAAGAACTGGAATGTAACAAGGATTATATTTAATAAACAACGGCATATTATTCCAGGTTCGGACCATTTCAGGATATGTTTCCAAAAGCGTGATCCTCCAGGTGGGTTGATGGATGGACCCACGCTTAGCACTTTCCGGTATATCATCTGGACCAAATTGTGTAGCGAATGTGGGAGGCTTGCCGCATCGTCATCTCGGCGTTGTAATCGGCCAACAGTATGCAGTATGGCACATATTGGTCATTATTGGTGCCGATCCATCTATGATGAGACATGCTTCTGAAATATTCGGACTTTATGACAGTTTCTTCTAGGTTCGCTAGTGATTGGATCTGAATGGCCACTCGTTCTTCGTGGGTGTTCGCTGTCCTTTCCAATGTCTGAAGCCACTCGGGTGCTTCCACTTCCAAGGTGTCTAGTCCTTCTGAGGTTCGTTGCCCGCCTGGCATTGGCATAGGAACATACAGTTCTTCGTACGAATCATCTACCTCAATAGGGACCAACTCTTCTGGCTCTGGTTCTACCACTGGAGAGGGCTGCCTCTCGTATGTCAGTAACCTCTTTTGTAATTCTGCTACCTGCTCAGTTAAGGCTTTTACTTCGTCTGAGGTAGAGGTTGATGGGACACTCTTCGGTTGTTCTTCCTGTTCCTTAAGTCTGCTCTGTAGTGTGTCACGTTCTCTTTCCAAGTCATCATGGGCTTCCAGGAGATCTGCATAGCTTTCCAAAATGGTTTTCATCGTCTCCGTGGGAACTGCTTTGAACTGCTCTGGATCTATCTCGTGGGGGGAGCCTTCCATTGCCGCTTCCAGATTCTCTTCATTTTGTTTTTGCAGTCTCTTGTTCTCTTCGAGTGCTGTGGCCATATGTTTCCTGAGTAGCGCCAAGTTACGTCTGACTCGTAGGTTATCGGCCTGGTATACTTCGAGCAACGCTTCTAGTTGTTTGACGCCTGATTCTGTCGATGGTTGGGGTGCCTCCAATAGTGTTTGGTGAGCCTGCTCAAGCGTTGTATAACGTTGATTCACATCTGCATTTTCCTCTTCTAGAATTTTAAATTGCCTTTGTAAGTTTTGGTGATGTGTTGTCAGTTGTTGATACCGGCCGTCCAGAGCTCTGTACTCATTTTGAAGCTGATATACACATTGATTTAACGCTAGAAATATACTATTTACATTAAATGATGCAGGGAGGGGTGAAGATGCAGGGGGAATGGGAGCGGGAAAGGGAGTTGTGAATAATGTGGATGCAAGTGGAGATGTGGGTGGAGGGGTTATGGGAGATGGAGGTGGCATGGGGGGAGGGAGCGGTGCAGTGGCAGGAGATGTTTCCATAGTGTCAATTGTTTGAGTGACCGTGTAGATGGGGATTGTGGGTGGGGTGGATGTGACGTTAGTGAAGAGAGTGGTGAAAGTGGGCATGGTGACTCCCCCGAATTGGATTCCCGGAGAGAGTGGAATTCCCATGACGATTGTGGTGGTAGTGGACGTGGTGGTGCTAGTGTCATGTGGTGGAGTGAGTTGTGTAGTGAGAGGTGGGGATGGTGGTGACAGTGGTGCTTCCTGATGTTCGTCTGCTTGTGTTGTATCTCCTGGTGCTGACACGTTGATATGAATTTGTTTCCCGGACCTCATGGGACGAGCGGGAACTCTTTTCTCAAATCGGTGAATGTAGGCCATTGCCTCATGAATGGCCTCATCCAATCCTACTGCATCGGCATGTAGGTTTATGGACTCAATGAACATATCGTCCACGCCTTCCTCCGCTAGCAATTGGTTCATGAGTTTCTTGCCCGCTTCCAGTGACATTTTATGCTGTTCTTGAACTAGTTGCATGGTTCGATATAGTCTTTTTATTTGTGCTGAATACGCAGGGGCACTTGCTAACTCTGAAAGTTCGTCATACTCTTGTTCCTCGTAGGCTTCTTCCTCTTGTTCGGTCTCTTGTTCCTCGACGTCGACTTCTACCACTTCTGGTCGGGTGGGGGCTGTTGTTGTTGTATGGGGTTGTGGATCCTGAGCTCGCTCTGTTTCAATCTCGAGATTAGAGTCGTAGATTAGTCTAGCCACTTCTTCATCAGTGAGATCATTGAGAGTAAAGCCCTGTGGAAATTCCAAATCTGATGGGACGGGTGGAAATACCAGATTGGGTCCCTCTGTACTTGGTCTTGGTAGCCGGATGGTGAATGGCCTAATGCGTCGTGTCTGGGGAGGGGTAATTTCTGGTGTAGTGGTGGCTCCCCTTGGTTGAGCGCAGGGTAATTGGACTCCCCCCCTCATCTTCTTTGATGGGGGACCTGCCGCTGATAGCCTTCTCTGGAATTCCTGGGCCCGGGGCCATATGAGTGCCCGCTGAATAGGCACGTCATAGGCAAGACATCGGTAGATTATCTTGGTTAGAGCACAACATCCGTGAAGCACATTCTTCTGCTTCTTGTTCCACCTTTGATGGGCTAGGTGAATCTGATCTATGATCCAATGTGGTACGTTGATGGGGAGGCTTTCTGTCTCTGCCAGATACAAGCTAAACCATATTTTCTTTGGGGGCATGGTGAATCTTTCCTGGGCGGGGAAAGCAAAATGCTGCATGACGGTCCGTAGGTGCAGAGCGATGGTCGGTGTCATGGCTACCATATCCTTCAGCTTATTGAGATCTTTATGTTTCATTCTGCCTGGAACCATTGTTTCCTTTTCAGTGGGGATGTGCATACCATACATGCCCAATGCTTCTCGTACCAGATTGAGGGTCAGCTTGAATCTTTTAAGTTCATGGCCCGACAGCAGTGAGGGTAACACAAAGGTGCTGTCGCCTCCCTTGGCCCTGCTTGGAGTGATGGTACTGATAAGATAAGAACAATGTAAGAAATCCGGCTTTGGTAAGTGGGCCCTGAAATAACTGTCCAAGCCGGCTTTGGTCCATACTGAACGCATGACTTCGGCATTTTGATAGCTCTCAAACTCGCGCGTGAAAAAATGGTAGCGTCCCCATTTACCATTAAACTCCAATTCAGCTTCCCAGAAATAGGTTCCATCACCCAATGGTCCAGCAACATCACTGAACCAATGAGCGTGTTTGCCCACCTGAGAGGTGTGTCCCTGAGGAGGATCCTGAATTGGAAGGACATGCACAGCTTGAAGTTCTTGCGGTCTTTCGGTGAGATGTGGTTCGAGTAGGAGTGTTTCTATGTCCACAATCTGTGCACTGGATCCGGCTTGAGAACTAGCACCTCCGGCTTCTGCCATGGCCCTGCTTGCGAGTTGGTTCTGTGAGAATATAGAACCAGGTGTTAACATTGTAATGGACAGAATAAACCCGTTGTTGTCCCCGTTACAACATTAACACGAGGTAGATGATGAGTCAGTGGTTAGTAAGTGCACGATGACAGTGTGTGTAGTTAATGCCTGGTTAGTCCTAGGAGCTAGATGGAAAGGTGAGCTATCTGACTAATGAAGTTAGTAAGTGGAGATGAATTCACAGATTGGGGTCGGGGGGTTTATTACAAGTCTTAGGTTGCCAAACACCATGAATGGCTTTTGGTCTTGGTTTGGTGGAGATTCGGGAGGGTTGCATGAGTAATTCTACTGGGAGTTGTTGTGTCAATGGGCCCCATTTACGAGTGAGTCTCTGCGTGCTTCTAGGCGGCAGTGTGTTCGAGTGTATCAGACAAGAGTGGGTGGCGACTGCTTGAGCAAGTGAACCCTGTCGTGTATGATGTGAATTGTGTGGGATTAGTTGAGCCCGCAAGCAAGCCTTAGGCACCCAAATTTGTCTTGATTGTGGGTCAGCCTTCATCGACTTCTTGGGTACCCAAATGGATTTCACTTTCTCAACAGAGGTTTTAGGAGTCTTCTTATTAGCATCAAGTCGTTGATTACTAATAGGAAGTTGAGACCGTTGTTGCGACTTCGTTACGGTCGGCAGCTCGTCTTTCCGCACCCACATTTGTCTCATCGGCTGAGTTGTTCTGCTTCGCGCGTTCCTTTGGTTTCTCGCTCGGAGAGTCTTCAGTGATTGATTTGCCCTTAGTTGCTGCCTCCTTCTGGTCTTTGGAAAAGAAGGGAGTTCCATTGTGGTTCTGACTCCTTTTTTGGGATCTTCATTCTTCTGCATCACATAGCCTTGGACAAGAACAGCATGGTCAACTTCATGTGTACCCCTGGAGGGACTAGGAGTCCGTGTCTTTTCTAGTTCCTTGAGTGCTCCCATTATTTAACTCAATTGTAATTCTAGTCTGATTCACCCATACCTGAAGAAGTCCACTTCTTAGGTTTAAGTTGACTGCTTGGTCATAGATCCAGTCTTGACCCAAGACAAGGGGTTCCGTGAGGTCCTCATCTTGACATACTAGTACTTTAACTGTCATTGCCTCATCATGAATATAGAGGGGAAGTTCCACCTCGCCCATGCATGGGGTTTCCACACCTCCCAATTCTATGAGATATGCTTCCACAGGATTGACAGTTAATTGCAACTCTTGACAGTAAGACAATTTAACAGCACTAGTGGCTGCACCTGAGTCAATCAAGGCTCTTACAGTCCTTGCACTCTTTCCTTGTCCTATATCTAAGGTTATGAAAGGACTTCGATCAGTTATCTTATGTGAGCTTACACCTGAAACTTCACACATAGCCACGTCATATCCTTGATCTACATATGCATCTTCCCTAGGGTGCTCTCTCCCTTGTCTTCTTAATTTCATTCTCTGTATGCGCTCTAGGGCTTCCGCTTGAGCCTCTTCTCGAATTCGCTTTTCTTCCTCTTTGCGTTTCTTAGCAGTATTGAGTCGACTTAGCATTTCCTCCGTGAGGGGTTCCTGATACAGCTTGACTCTGCATCCGCTAATATAGTTTGGGAGAACATCACCCTCTAAAGTGGCTAGTTGTACTGCTCCACTCGTGGAGATCCTATTGATGATCATAGGTCCGTAGCCTCTCTTTTCTAGCTTCCTTGCATGTTGCTTCAATGTGTAGACTAAAACTAAGTCGCCTGCCTTTAAACCTTTATCCTTAACGTGGGCATCAAAGTATGCCTTCTGTCGTTTCTTAGCTGCATATATCCCTGTAGCTGCTCTCAGTCTTGTTTCTCCTAATCGTTCAAGGTCAAAAAGTCTAGAGGAGAGTTCATGACCCGTCCATTCATGCTCTTGTGCCACTTTCAATGTAGGTATCAAAAAGTCTAAAGGTAGCACAGCATTTTGACCAAACACCATTTGAAAGGGAGTGGCTTGGAGTACCGTTTTGTAGGCAACTCGGTATGCCCAAACAGCATGGTGTAGCTGTTTGTCCCAATTAGAGCGTTTATTGTTCACTAATTTCTTCAATACATTGCATAAGATCTTGTTGGTGCTCTCAGCCTGGCCATTTGCTTGAGGGTGATAGGGGGCAGACTTCTTATGTATTACCAAGAATTCTTGGAGCAGATTTTCAATAACCTCATTTAAGAAATGAGTACCTCTATCACTAACTAGCTCTATAGGTAGCCCGTATCTAGTGAATACATTTTCAAACAAGAATTTAGCAGTTGTTTGAGCATCGTTCTTCGTTGTGGCTTTTACCTCTACCCACTTAGTTAGATAGTCTGTTGCAACAATGATATATTGTGCATGGGAACCCTTAGCTGGGGGATTAATAGGACCTACGAAGTCTATTCCCCACTTAGAGAATGCACGTCCATCCATCATAGGTTTCAGTGGCATCTCATCTTTTCGTATAGGATATTGAGTTCTCTGACAGACATCACAGCGTTTCACATAGGTATGTGCATCCATGTGAAGGGTCGGCCACCAAAAGCCCGCAAATAGTATTGGCTTGATCACCCGATCTGGTCCAAAGTGTCCTCCTGCTACACCTTGGTGAGCAGTGTCCAAGATCTTGAGATACTCACTCTCATGGACACATAGTCTCAGGTAACCATCTTTACCACGCTCGTATAGATTATCACCAATGAGTGAATAATCCTGAGCTTCTTGTTCTAAACTCCTTTGCCTAGCCAGAGTCATGTCTGGAGGGAATGTTTTCGTCCTCAGGAAGGATACTAGTGGTTCACTCCAATCTGGCACTATGGATACTTGATAAAGAGTGGCGTGTTCCACAGGTGGTTTAGTGCAACAGATTGGGCATTCCTTGCACAACCTTTGGACATCAGCTTCCATAGTTGGCCAATGTACTCTGAGTCTCCTTAGTGTCTGTAAGGTTCGTTGCTTTGAGTAGTGTTGCTCTAATGCACCTACATGTGTTGAATGCAACCATTTATTGTACTCGTCCTCTTCCACACAACAAGCCAAGATTCCTTGATCTGTATGCTTGTACATGCTTCCTGCCATGATGTGGTACTTTTGGGCTTTCACAACCTCTCTATTCTGTGTGTGTACTACAGGATGGTTAGGCCCGTATGTCAATACTGGTACCAATGGCTTAGCCCACTGTGGTACAACTTCCAAATTAAACAAGTAAGCATCAGGAAGGTCATCTGATACTCCTTGTGGGGCTTCTCCCGATGTGAGCCTAGAGAGATGATCTGCTCTCAGGTGAGTTCTCCCTTTCCTTACCACAACCTCGAAATCATATTCCATTAGTAAGAGAAACCATCTCACTAATCTTCCTGTATTGCATGGCTTGTTTACGAGGTATAGCAATGCCTGATGATCAGTAAAAAATTTAAACTTATTTGCAAGCAAATAGTGTCTAAATTTCTTAGCTGCATATACCATGCCTAAGCCTTCTCTCTCAGTAGTGGTGTAATTCCGTTCAGCTGCATTCAATTGTCTACTGGCATAGGCAATTGGAAGATCCATATTACCATCACCAGTAGGTTGAGCAAGCACACACCCAATAGCGTAATTGGATGCATCCACATGAACATGGAATGGCTTGTTCCAATCTGGTGTGGTCAAGATTGGTGCTGAACATAATCTTCGTTTAAGCTCTTGGAAGGAATTCTCACATTCATCCGTCCACTCAAAGTTAGTCAGAAGTCCGTACATGGGCTTTGCAATGACAGCATACATGTGTATAAATCGTCGGTAATAACCACAATGCCCCATGAAAGCTTGTACCTCCTTGACATTCTTTGGCCTAGGTAGCTCTGCTATAGCTCTCACTTTCTCTTCGTCAGTAGATATGCCATTTTTTGACACTATGTGTCCTAGAATCTTGCCTTGCCTGACCATAAAAACGCATTTTTCTGGGTTCAGGCAGACTTGATATTCTCTACATTTGCCAAAGATTTGTCTGAGTTCAGGAATATGGGTTTGTCTAATGTTGGAATGAGCACAAAGATCATCAACATAGACTTCTAAATTCTTCCTCAGGAACTCTTTAAATACATGGCACATTAGTCTCTGGAAGGTAGCTGGTGCATTGGTAAGCCCAAATGGCATTACACGAAAGGCAAATATACCCCACTCTGTGGCAAAAGCTGTCTTATGCTGATCTTCTGGAGCAATGGTGACTTGATTGTAGCCCGAAAATCCATCAAGGAAGCTGTACACTTCCTTGCCTGCTACTCTTTCTAAGAGATGTTCTGTGATGGGAAGCGGATAGTTATCTCGGATTGTGGCTGCATTGACTTTCTTTAAGTTAATGCATACATGTAATTTACCATTCTTTTTGGGCACCACCACGATGGGGGATACCCACTCAGTGTGCTCAATTTCATAGATAAATCCAGCTTCAACCAGTCTATCTATCTCCTCTTTGATCTTGGCAGCGTAATTATCGTTATATGTATAGGGCTTTTGCTTAGAGGGTTTAGCATCTGAGGTCATGGGGATAGTGTGTGAGCATATGTCAGGGTCAACACCTTTCAAATCCTTGTAACTCCAAGCGAATACATCTCTGTATTCTCTTAGCAAGGCTATCAACGCATGCTCTTCTTCCTCTGTTAGTTCATGGCCTATGTACGTGCATCTCTCCTCTCCTTTTTCTAGGGCCACTACTATTTTCTTGGTGGTTTCTTTGTTATCATAGGCCTCTCCTGATTGTGCCTCTCGTTTAGGCATTCTTATCATGACCCTCCTGTCATCTATCTCATACTTCTTAAAATTTTCCGGGACCTCAAACAAAGATTCTTCCTCTTCTGGTGAGACTTCTCTCTTTTTTCGTTTCTTTCCTTCTTCCTTCGGGGTCACATGTGTGGCTAATCTCACATCGTTTGTAAGCTCTCCATGCCTCTGAGGTTGAAATTCTACTTCATGGAAGTATTCTTCATCTGATGCAAAAGGTGGGTCCATAATGATTGACTCTAGATCGGAGTCGCTTGCGTCCTCAAATGCATCAGGGCTAGGTTCGCATTCTTCTAGAACTGCCTCTCCCATGATTGGCTCTATGGAGAAGACTGAAATGTCATAGCCATCCTCATCACAGTGAGGTGTCCATTGTTCCTCATTGATGGCTACATCCATGGTTGCTAAAATTTCTGCCCAACCGTGAGGTTCAAATTCTTCATCAGGAAAGGCTACAGGTGCATAGGCTGGGTCTTGAATTGATCTATGGTTTTCTTTTGCACCTACCTCTCTGGCTTTTTCTCTCTTCTCTTCGTCTACTGCTACTTTGCACATCCATAAGTGGGTGTCTTCATGCATCCATGAGGATCCTGATCCCATGGAATGCACCGATTCCGTATCATCTTTGGCTCTATGGATGGGATTCCATTGGATAGGAGGTACATCTCTATGAGAGTAATCTTTAAGATTGACTTTGGTCGTAACACCTAAGTGCTGCAGGTACAAAGAATTGGTTCCCCAGTCTTGTACCACTTGCAACTGTCGCATAAATGGTCTTCCCAAAATCATCTCATAGGCATGATTTTTGCTGAAGTCACATATGGCAAATGTATGCTCAAACTCGACACCACAGGTGGTGAGAGTTATTCCTTCTAGCAATCCTAAGGGTCTCTCAATATGACCATCGGCCATCTGTAGTTTCATTCTCGTTGGCCTGAGTGCTGGCTTGCCCCAACGCTTCCATAGGGAAGTGGTGGCAATTGCAACTCCTGTGCCTGAGTCCAAAATCGCCTTGGTGGTGTACTCTTGGTAGGTAATGGGAAGATAGGTATTACCTTCTTCACCTTCACACATATCTCCTATCTTATCCAAGGGTATCTCTGGCACTGTCCTATGTGATCCTACCTGGGAATGAGGTTTTGCTCTCTCTGGTACTTGTTTGGCTACATGTTTCCACACTTCTGGTCTAACCTTAAGCAGCTCTTCCAAAGTGAGATTGCACTGCACTTTGGTGTTCCTCACTACCTCTGTGTTCCTAGGTATGACTGAATCTTCGTTTCTTACCATGACTGTAGGTGCTCTCATACAGGTGGACCTTGCTTCCCATGGGCCTGTGAAATGGGGTAGTTCTTGTAAAGAGTTAGACTCGAAGTCTAATCTTTCTTGAGATTGGGTACTCTCCTGCTCTCCATAAATGGATGGGATGTCTTGTGGGAATTGGTCATGTGCATCATCCACAAGTTCAATGGGAGGAGGGACTTCACTTTCTTTAGCCCATTTGTCTTCTTGAATCTCGCGTAGGAATTTTGGTGTGAACCGATTCATAGAAGAAGATGTGTCTGGCTCCGTAGAGTTAGGCACATAGGCTTCAGGCACATAGGCTTCCTGAGCAGGAATGCTTACTCTTTCACTTGCCTTATCCTTGTGTTGAGAGGCTGGTTCCTTTTCTGATTGTGCAATCAGCTTCTCAAATCTTTCTAGGGAGGGGGGGTTGTCTGGTTCAGTGGAATTGGGCACATAAGCTTTCGGTGGGGGATGGGTCATATTTTTGCTTGCGTTATCTCTTTCTTGATTTTCTTCTTCCTTGGCAGATCTTGCAATTATGCCCTCTAACTTCTCTAGAAGTCCATCCAAGTGTAATTGCGTCTTGGCTGAGCCCGAGTAACTGAAAAGGCTAGTGGCTTCAAACATAGTCTGAGCCAATGCGACCATTTTCGCGCAAAGCTTGGTTCTTTCTATCTCTAGGTCGGCTCTAGGGTAACACTTGTCATGATCCGTGACATTTGGCCCTTCTTGGATTCTGGCCTGATATGCTTTAAGCATCATGTCTATATCTTCAGGAGTGGGATGAGCTAATACTGATCCTACTCTAGGGGGTAGTGGAATCGTATGAGGTGGGTTGGAAGGTGGCGGGTCGGATGGCGATGGAAATGGTGGTGGTGGGGTAGTGTGAGAGGGAGTTTGAGATGTGAGTTCAGTTATCCTAGCTTTGGTTTCTCTTATGCTTTCCTCAAGTTCACTCATCTTTTTAGCCCATTGTCTCTTCATTCTTTCCCGACTATCTTTCCATGATCTAGTCCTTTTCTTTGTCATGCTCTCGGTTTCACTAGCCTCTGGGTTCTTATCCTGGTTTACCCCTTGGTTCTGCTGCAATGCCTGAGCTCTAGTCACTACCTGTACTGGTGCAGTGGACGTCACACTTCCTGTGGAGTCTACCACCAACCCAATAACATTAATAGGAGTGATTTTTGGCATATTATTAGGATTCTTAGGGCAATCTCGTAAGAGATGCTCCTTTCCACATTCTTGGCAGAAGCCCTGAATTGTTACTGACTGGGGTTGTGTGGGTGGAGGTAAGGGACAATCACGAATGAGATGGTCTCCCTGACATCTGTAGCACGGTCCTCTTGGGAATGGAGGTCTCACTTGCTTAGGTTGAGGCCTAGGGTTGGGGTTTGCATACATGACGTTTGTGTAATCTGAATCCCAACTAGTTTCATTTGGCTCTTCGCTATAGTAAGACTCACCATGTTCAGGAGATTGCATGTAGTAAGCATGGGGACTATTGACATGCGTAGAGTCAAAGCTATGGTCACTGGGGTCACTTTCGGAAAGCAGTGGGGTTACAGGGACTATAGCTCTATTCAGGTTTTCTTCTGCTGCTGCATATTTTACTAGGATCGCATTAGCTGGGGCAGGGGGTTGTTGAGCTAACACAGGCTGAGGCCTTTGTTGGTTTTGGTATGGTTGCTGATAAGGTTGTTGTAGCTTGCCATATGGTTGTGGAGGGTATGGGTTCTGGTATCTTCCCTGCTGAGGGTATGGCTGAGGGTAGGGTTGTCTAACCGCCTGCTTGTTGTATGGGCAATCTTGCGCTGTGTGATTTGTGTATCTCCGTTCTATGGTGCAGTACTGGCTACTAGGATTAACTTGGGGTTGAGCCATAATGGGGCAGACATTCGCTATGTGGTCGCCACCACAAGTATAGCACCTTTTCATAGGGGCAAACCTTGGGATTTGTTTACTAGAGACACCTAGTTTCTGAGCAACTTTCTCTGCAAGTTCCTCAATTGATGTGGATTGCGTGGACGAGAGACTAGAGGCACTATCTGAATCTTTGTATATCTTGGAAAGCTCTAACTCCTCCCCTAGGTTATCCTCAATGTCAATGCACATGCGTACACACTCTTCTATGGTCCTGGGGTCCTTCAAGTACACATAGGATCTCAATTTGGTACTTAGCAATCCATCCAAGAATAAAGCCACTTGCTTGGCTAGTGTGGGTAGCTCCGAAACAGGGCATCTTTCTAAGTATTGCCTAAATCTTCTTCCTGCAAGTCTCACGGTTTCTTGAGGGGTTTGCTTGAAGCTGTGAATCAGCGAGGAGGTATTATGCCTTATGCCACTCTTAGAGAATTCGATAATGAAAGCCTCTAGGAGTTGGTCTATGCTCCTAAACTGCCTCTCATTTAGTGGTTGAAACCATGTCAGGGCAGTGTTCCTAAGGGTCAAACCAAAGGCATTGTACTGCGTGAATAGATCCTCCACTTGTTCAGCTCTCAAGACTTGTCTAAACTCAGCCACATGATCGTATGGATCTCCAGTGCCATCGAAGTAGTTCTTCATGGACTTAACTAGCTGAGTCGGTCTCAAGGTTCTTGTGTGCTCTCTAGGTCGTGGTAGAGGGAACTCATCCGCATTTCTTTGATTCCTGTGAGCTCTAAGCATCTCAGGTTCTACTCTATTTGTTTCCGTCCTCGTTCTTTCTCTGCCCACTGGGTTGGCAAAGCTTACTTCTGGTCTGTGTCTACTTCTGTCTCTTCGCATTCCACGAGCTTGGGATGTTCCAGCACCAGGGTGACCATAGGATACATTCGATCTTGGTTGGGGGAAAACGAATTCACCCTTCCAAGTGTAAGCATGCCTATCATTTTCTATCACCACAAAGATCCTCTCTGAAGCGTGATCTAAGTAGGTCACTCTGCCTAGGCTATCAGGATCCTTAAACTCATAGATCATGATTGTTCCTATATCAGTTGGCTGATCAGATTTATACCTCCAAAAGGCTTCGTCAGTCTCTCGGTTCAGAAGCAGATCTATGCTCTTGTTGTCTTCGGGAACCCACTCAGGTGTGATAATCCTAGTGAGAACAGATTTGCCTCGGGGGGTTCTAGGTTCTACACCCATGTTTCCTTGTTCCAAGTCACCTAATTCCGCTTCTGAGATTACATTCCCAAATTCATCTGTCCTATCTGGGTGACTGGTGACTACGTATATGGTTCCTTCTTTGTCCATGTATGCTCCGTTTTCAAACTTGATAGCTGGGTGCTCTAGTCCTATGGATTGGTCAGGGTTTTTAATCTGGACCACGGATCTTCCTAGGCCGTCCTCATAGATGCTAGCACCTAATCGGTTGGTCCTAAGGTATTCCAACTGTGTTTTGTAGGGGCCTTCTACCCTGTGCAAGTATGGCACACCTGAACTTCCCGTAAGTCTGTCCATGCCTTGAGACATCTCTGATTCACTAGTATCAGAGCTAGGGTAATGCGAGTGGTGACTCAACTGATGGGCCCAAGACCTTGCAGTATGATTGACACTAGCCTCTGAAGACCTAAGGCTTTGTCTCTCTCTTACTAGGTGTCGTCCTAATCTAAGGTTCATATGCCTAACTGATTAACCCAATTTTTCCCAGGTACAACCACGTTTCTAAGTCCTTTTGTATCGGTTACTTGGTTCTTTTTATGTTGATTATCGTGTTTATACTCTTGTCTGATATCACGTCGTTAGGAATACTTGAGTTTAATTTCGCACTTTAGTTTGGTCGTTTCACGTTAGGTTCTTTTCCTTTAAGGTTGTCGTTCACACACACACAGGTTATCTCTTGACTTGCACTTGATTTCTTAGATAGTCTTTGATTTATCTCGTGCCTATCGTTGCCTGGAATTACTTCTAACACTACCCGCACTTAGCCTAAACTAAGAATTGACAGAGGGTGTTGCGGGTTTTCCAACCTTGAGTTCCTTTCCTTGTATTGTTGCCCTGGTGTGCCCAGGATGCGTGTCCCCAAGCCTGCACTTACTCTTGCTTTGCGTACCCTTAGCTTCTCTCAAAGGACCTGTAAAAGGCCCACTGTTAGCTCAAGACTTAAATTCAAAAGACAGAACCAATCACTTTCATTCATGTAACACTTCACCAATTTGCACTATGACTTTTTGGACACAACTCTAGAGACCCCTGAACTTTGTTCCCCCTGGGTATGGTCAACTTCAAAATACACTATCTGATATTCCTGATCTTAATTTAACCATAACTAGTCGATGTTTTTGTTGTACTCCCTGCGAGCTTTCCAACAAAACAAAAATCACGGCAAACGGATTTCGTATGAGAAAGTTATGCGAGTTCAGGGTTTTGGGGCTAAAACAGGATTAAACTAGGTTAACAGGCAAACAGGAATTCTCGGGTTACTTGGGTCATGCCCTCGTAATGCAATACTACACCCTAGTGTTTGTCCCACACTTGGCCAAAATTTAGACCAATATTTTTGCCTTAAAAATTTGACCTAATTTGCCCTTCTAACGTGTTCGCAAAGTCTGTCGGTCGCGATTGACAGGTCAGCCGCGATCGACGTGTCGATCGCGATTGACAGGTCCGTCGTGGCTGCCAGTCGCGATTGACAGGGGTTTCAAAAAGTCAATCAGTCGTGGTCAAAGGGTCGTTGACTCTGTCGGTCGCGATTGATGTGTCGATCGCGATTGACAGGTCGGTCGCGAGGGTCTGTCCGTCGTGGTCAAACAGTCGTTGACTGTGTCGGTCGCGATTGATAGAGCCGTCGTGGGCTGTCAGTCGCGATTGATGGGTCGATCGCGATTGATGACTCGATCGCGATTGACACCTGTCACGCGTATGGTCCGTCGATCGTGGTCAATCGGTCATTGACTCTGTCGGTCGCGATTGACAAAGCCGTCGTGGGCTGTCGGTCGCGATTGACGTGTCGATCGCGATTGACAGGTCTGTCCGTCGTGGTTTGCCGATCGCGATTGACAGAGCGATCACGATTGACAGAAATCTGATGAATTTCAAAAAACTAAACACATTTTTGGGAAGCTCTAGGCCTGTAGATCATGGTTTTGCACTTTGTTTGGCAATTTGAGCATTTTTTCTATCGGTCGCGATTGACAGAGGTCGGCGACACACAGACAGTTATGGCGAACTCCGTACCTACGCAGAGTGCTGGGGACGATGATGCAGCCTGTACCTGCAATACAGCTCAAAAACATGCAAAAACAGCACACACAATTTCGCTCTCTCGTTCTCTCTCACAAGTGAAATGAGGGAAATGAGATGGAGAAGGTGATATGATAAAAAAACTGAAATTTCCGCGATGATGGAAATGGAGGTGGAAGATGGTGATGATGATGATGGTGAGGATGGTGGTAAGGTAAGAAAGAGAAAAATAGGAAAAGTAACGAAATTACCTACAATGCCAACATCTCCAATCTACGTCTTACCATCACACGCTCGTCCTCAAAGCTCGATCCCCGGCAATGGCGCCAAAATTTGGTGTAGCTCAATGATGAGTAGCACCTCCTTTAATGTCAATCCGGGAAGACGTGAGGATGGTATGAAGACCTCGAGCAAGTGGCGGCACAAGTGCGTGAGTGAGAAGCACACAAACATGCACACACATACATACACATGCGCACACACGGCAAGACAAAGAGTGAGAAGCAGTGGAATTCTTAGATTACTTTCAAGAAGCTCTTACAAGTTCGTTTCAATTACAATCTCCCCTCAAAAATGAGCTCTCTAGCTCCTTTTATAGTTTTTGACTAGCTTTGGCCCTGTCCAGACCTAGTGTCCGGCCTAGTTAAAAATTAGGTTCCAGGGCTTATTTGAGGGCTCAAATGAGATCTAAAAATTACGAAAATTGGTAAGCAACTACTTCTAAGGCTCCTCAAGCTCGAGGACTCCTCGGCTTGCACAAAATGGAGCCATAAAAAGGTGAACATGGTATTTACAGGGGTTGTTAGTGATGAGAATCACTTTTAATTGGTGTAAGGGTTTTGAAAAATTAAAGGTTGCCTTAGTGCTAGATCTGCGTGAATGCTCGTACTTGCTTCTTCATGAATAAAATTATTGGCCTACTTGCCAGATCTTCTTTGACTACCATGTCTGCTTGTGTTGTCCCTTCACTCTGACTCTCTTCGTCTTGTGGCTCCTTCGGTTCCCTGACTGCTGCCAACACACATGCACACATAATGCATATGCATACATACATAGTTACATGCATACACACACATACACACACATGCATACATATGCATACACACGTAGAGAGACATACACACACATACACACACATGCATACATATCCATACATAATGCACATGCATATGCATACATACATGCTTACATGCATACACACACATACACACAGATACATATACACACATAGACACACACACACACGTAGAGAGAGACACACACACATACACACATATATATGCATACATACACACGTAAAGAGACATACACACACATACACATACATGCATACATATGCATACATAATGCATATGCATATGCATACATACATACTTACATGCATACACAAACATACACACATATACACACACATACACACACACATATGCATACATAATGCACATGCATATGCATAGATATATGCTTACATGCATACACATACACACATACACACATAGATACATACACACACATGGACACATACACACATATACACATAGACACACATATACACACACATTTACACACACATAGACACACACACACATACATAGACACACGTACACATGCATACACACAGACATACACACATAGACACACACACACAGACACACACACATACACACATACACACATACAAACTTACACACACAGAAATATACACACATGTATATAAACAAACACATACACAGAGAGACACATACAGACGTACACACACAAATACACACATCCACATATTTACACACACACATACACATGCATATAGACATATATATACAAATACACACATATATATACAGAGGAGAAAATGAAAAAAGAGTACTTAAATGTACCACGAAGCAAAGGTATTAAGCACATAAAAGGAGACATAACAATTGCGAAGCCAAACATTTGGAAGCTAATCAACATATTGTTACAAAAACTATCATTTTTACATGCTTGCAATATTCCCCACAACGATCTCCATCTAAGCAACATTTTGTTACATTTTTAAGTTGAGCATGCTTATATCGGATTATGTGATTTTTGTAGAGCAACATGTTTACCAACAAAAAGTAGTTTTCTGAAGCCACTTGTTTTGGAAATATCAACTAGAAATGAGTCGAGCCACACCCAAATGTATATCCACAAGCCCTCCACTTTCTAATAAGAGTCAAGAGACATTTAGGATTTTGATACTCCTATTGCAACTTGAAATATATAGATTTAAATAGTTAGCACATTGATAGAAATGGGATTTACAAGTTCAAATATGCTTTAGAACTAGCTTCTGACAAATGTGTATAAAAAAGAGTAGATGCACATGAACTACGTTGAGTATTCTTGAATCTAACTCGATAGGGTTTAAAGATATCCATGACAGATGGATTAAGACCATATTGAAAACGATCTGTATTTAGTTGAGCTATGTGGATTAAATGATATAGATTCATTTGCATTAAATGGAGTAAATATTGAGGATTCATTTGAACTATGTGGTTTAAATGAAGTGGTATCATTTGAGTTAAGTGGATTAAATGAAGTGGTGTCATTTGAATTGTATGGATTAAATGTAGTAGTATCATTTAAATTATGTGGATTAAATGAAGTGCATTCATTTGCAATATATGGATTAAATGATGTGATTCATTTAAATTATGTGGATTAAATAATGAGGTGTCATTTGAACTATGTGGATTGAATGAAATAGATTCATTTGAGCTCTTTGGTGACACATTATTACATCCACTCTAAGGGCTCCTGAAAATTAGCGTTTTGTGATATTCTAACATTGTTATGTGTATGTATGTAGGTATGTATGTATGTATGTATGTATCCATGTATGTATGTATGTATGTATGTATGTATGTATGTATATGAGCTCGTTTCAGTATGTTGGGTCACATGATATGAGGCTCGAACTTAAGTTCGAGCCTCTCAGCTTCTCCAGCAAAAAGAATCGTATTTTTAACTCAAATCTACTTTGAAATTTGAAAAAAAGACACTTGAACTTAAGTTCGAGCCTCTTAGCTCTTGCATACAAAAGAGTTAACAAGCTTAACCTTAAGTTCAAACGTCTGAATAATATCAAGTTTGAGTTTGTTGAGCCACATGATATGAAGCTCGAATTTGCTCAGCTTTTCCAAGACGTGCTCAAACTTAAGCTCGAGCCTCTTAACCCATGCATCCAAAAAAGTTAAGATGCTCAAACTTCAATCTGAGCTTTTGAATCATATCAAGGTAATCAAAGGATGAATAAAAGTTTGAGCCTCTGAAACATGAACAAAAGATACTCGAACTTAAGATCGAGCCTCTTAAGTCTTGAATCCAAAAGAGGTAAGCGGCTCAAACTTATTTTTGAGCCTCTAAATCATATCCAGGTTGAGCTATTCAGTCACATCATCTAAGGCTCAAACTTGAGTTCGAGCCTCTGAATCATATCAAGTTTGATTCTGTTGTGTCACATGATATGAGGCTCGAATGTAATCATATCTAGTTTTAGTCTATTGGGTTACATGATATGAGGCTCAAACTTAAGCTCCAGCCTCTCAACTTTTCGAGCAAAAAAGAAAGTATTTTTAACTCAAATTTACTCTATAATTTGAACAAAAGACACTCGAACTTAACTTCGACCCTCTTAGATCTTGCATCCAAAAGAGTTAATAGCCTCGAAATTAATTTGGAGCCTTTGAATCATATCAAGTTTGAGTACGTTGAATCACATGATATGAAGCTAGAACTTTTTCAGGTTTTCTAAAAAGATGCTCGAACTTAAGTTGGAGACTCTTAACTCATGCATCCAAAAGACCTAAGAGACTCAAAATCAAATTCCAGCCTTTGAATCATATCAAGATGATCAAAGGATGAACAAAAGTTCAAGCCTGTGAAACATGAACAAAAGACGGTTGAAGTTACATTCAAGCCTCTTAACTCTTCGAGAAGGTAGGTGACTCGAACTTAAGTTTGATCCTCTAAATCTTATTAAGTATGAGTCTTTTGGGTTACATGATATGAGGTTGGAGCTTACGTTCGAGCCTCTAAACCATATCAAGTTTGAGTCTGCTGTGTCACATGATATGAGTCTCGAACTTAAATTCGAGCCTTTGGAAAATGAACCAAAAACGTCAAACTTAAGTTTGATCCTCTTAACTCTTGTATCCAAAAGAGCTACGAGGCTCCAACTTAAGTTCAAACTTCTAAATCATATCAAGTTTAAGTCTAGGATTCAATCAAGCTTCCCCTGCTTTGTGGGATTTGGGGGGTCCCGTGGGCACTAGTCCCCTTCTCTTGTACCTTTGTTTCTTAATTTAATTCAAGTCCGGGAGAGTAGGCTATTGCCGAACTTCCTTTATATAAAAAAAAAAGTTTAAGTCTATTGGGTCACATGATATGAGGCTCGAACTTAAGTTTGAACCTCTCAATGATATCAAGTTTGAGTCTATTCAGTCACATAAAGTTCAAGCCTCTCAGCTTCTCCACCAAAAAGAATAATATTTTTAACTTAAATCTACTTTGAAATTTGAACAAAAAATGCTCGAACTAACATTCCAACCTCTTATGTTCAAGGCAATCTTGCATCCAAAAAGAACTAAGAGGCTCGAACTTAAGTTTGGGCCTCTAAATCATATCCATTGAATCATATCAAGTTTCAATCTCTTGGGTCAAATGATATGAGGCTCGAACTTAAGTTCAAGCCTCTCAACCTCTCTAGTGAAAAGAACAGTATTTTTAACCTAAATTTATTTAGCATCTAAAAGAGCTAAGGCTCGGACTTAAGTTTGAGCGTCTGAATCATATCAACATTTTGTATGTTGAGTAACATGATATGAATCTTGAACTTCCTTAGTTTTTCCAAAAGATCCTTGAACTTTAGTTTGAGCCTCTTAACTCATGCATCCAAACGAGCTAAGAACTTAAGTTCAAGCCTTTGAATTATATGAAGATGATTAAAGAATGAACAAAATTTCAAACCTCTAAAAGATGAACAAAAAACACTTGAACTTAAGTTCCACACTCTTAACTCTCGCACCCAAAAGAGGTAAGAGACTCGAACTTCATTTTGATCCTCTGAATCATATCAATTTTGAGTCTCGTGAGTCACATGATATGAAGATCAAATTTTCTCATCTTTTCCAAAAGATGATTGAACTTAAGTTTGAGCCTCTTAACACATGCATCCAAAAGAGCCAAGAGGCTTGAACATAAGTTCAAGACTTTGAATCATATCAAGATGATAAAAGGTTGAACAAAAGTTCAAGCCTCTAAACGATGAACAAGAGATGCTCCAACTTAAGTTCTAGCCTCTTAAATCTTGCATCCAAAAGAGCTAAGCAGCTCCAACATAAGTTTGAGCCTCTAAATTGTATCAAGATTAAGCTATTGGGTCACATCATCTTAGGCTCAAAGTTGAGTTCGGGCCTCTGAATTATATCAACTTTGACTCTGTTGTGTCACATGATATGAAGAGGCTCAAACGTAACTTCGAGACTTTGAATCATATCACCTTTCAGTATGTTGGGTCACATGATATGAGGTTTGAACTCTTGCACCAAAATAGGTAAGCAGCTCGAACTTAAGTTTGAGCCTTTAAGTCATATCATTTTGAGTTGTTGGGTCACATCATATGAGGCTTGAACTTCCATCCTTTAATCCCATCAAGTTCAAGGTTTTCATGTCATATGATATGAGGCTCAAACTTACCTTCGAGCCTTTGAATCATATTACATTTGAATCTGTTGGGTCACATGATTAAGTTGGAGCTCTTAGCTTCTAAAGCAAAAAAAATCGTATTTTTAACTCAAATCTACTTTGAATTTTGAATAAACAACGCTCAAACTTAAGTTTGAGCCTCTTAGCTCTTGCATCCAAAAGCGTTAAGACTCTCAAGTTTAAGTTCGAACATCTAAATCATATCAAGTCTGAATCTGTTGAGTCACATGATATAAAGCTCAAACATTCTTAGGTTTTCCAAAAGATACTCGAACTTAAGTTTGAGACTCTTAACTCATGCATCCAAAAGAGCTAAGAGTCTCGAACTTAAGTTTGAGCTTTTGAATCATATCAAGATGATCAAAGGATGAACAAGAGTTTAATCTTCTTATCAAGATGATCAGAGGATGAACTTAAGTTTGATACTCTTAACTCATGCATCCAAAAACAACTAAGAGTCTCCAACTTAAGTTCAAGCTTTTGAATCATATCAAGATGAACGTAAGGATGAACAAGAGGTAAGTGGCTCGAACTTAAGTTAGAGCCTCTAAA
Organism: Ceratopteris richardii; assembly: GCA_020310875.1. Classification (NCBI taxonomy): domain Eukaryota; kingdom Viridiplantae; phylum Streptophyta; class Polypodiopsida; order Polypodiales; family Pteridaceae; genus Ceratopteris; species Ceratopteris richardii. The sequence continues at coordinate 110,820,185 of CM035433.1, forward strand.
TCATTTCAAGTTTGAGTCTGTTGGGTAACATGGTATGAGGCTCGAACTAAAGTTCGAGCCTCTGAATCATATCACGTTTGAGTCTATTGTGTCATATGATATGAGGCTTGATCTTAAGTTAGAGCCTCTGAATCATATCACTTTTGATTTGTTGGGTCACATCATATGAGGCTCAAACTTGCCTTTCATCCTCTGAATCATATCAAGTTTGAGTCTTTTGTGTCATATGATATGAGGCTCGAACTTAAGCTTGAGCTTTGGACTCATATCAAGTTTCAATCTGTTGGGTCAGATGATTAAGTTCGAGCCTCTCAGCCTCTACAATGAAAACAATATTATTTTTAACTCAAATCTAATTTGAAATTTGAACAGAAGATGCTCGAACTTAAGTTTGAGCCTCTTAGCTCTTTCATCCAAAAGAGTTAAGAGGCTGAACTTACGTTTGAGCCTCTAAATCATATCAAATTTGAGTCTATTTAGCCACATGATATAGAGTTTGAACTTTCTGAGGTTTTCCAAAAGATGCTCAAACTCAAGTTCGATCCTCTTAACTCATGGATCCAAAAGAGCTAAGAGGCTTGAACTTAAGTTTGAGCCTTTGAATCATATCATGATGATCAAAAGATGAACAAGAGTTCAAGCCTTTTAAAGATGAACAGAAGACGTTCGAACTTAAGTTCGATCCTCTTAACTCTTGCAAGAGGTAAGCAACTCGAACTTAAAGTTCAAGCCTCTAAATCATAGCAAGTTTGAGTCTGTTGGATGACATCGTATGAGGCTCAAACTTAAGTTCCAGCCTCTAATTCATATCAAGTTTCAGTCTGTTGGGTCACATGATATGAGGTGCGAACTTAAGTTCAAGCCTCTTAGCTTCTCTAGGAAAAAGAATAGTATTTTTAACTCAAATCTACTTTGAAATTTGAACAAATGCTCGAACTTATGTTTGAATCATATCAACTTTGAGTCTATTGAGTCAGATGATATGAACCTCGAACTTTCTCAACTTTTTCAAAAGATGCTTGAACTTAAGTTTGAGCTTCTACACTCTTGCATTCAAAAGACCTAATAAGCTCAAACTTATGTTCAAACCTTTAAAATCTAGAGCAAAAAAGCTCAAGCTTAAGTTCGAGCATCTTAGCTTTTCCAAAAGATGCTCTAACTTAACTTTGAGCTTAATTGGAGCCTTTCAACTTTTGCATCCAAAAAAGCTTAAGTTCGAGTCTCTTAGCTAATGCATCCAAAAGAGCTAAGAGGATCAAAGTTTAGTTAGAGCCTTTGAGTAGGTTGAGTCACATGATATGAGGGTCGAACTTAAGTTCACTTAAGTTTGAACAAAATTTCAAACCTTTGAAAGATGAACAAAAGTTCAAGCCTCTGAAAGATGAACAAAGCACCATCAAACTTAAATTTTGGGTTCAAGCCTCTAAGCTCTAGAGCTAACAATCTACTTTGAACAAAAGATGCTCAAGTATCTTAACTTTTGCATCTAAAAGAGCTAAGAAATGAAGAGAAGATGAACAAAAGTTCAAACCTCTACTTAAGGTTCAAGTCTCTAAACTTTAGAGCTGAACTAAGAGGCTTGAGCTTAAGTTCGAGCCTTTGAATGGTATCAAGTTTGAGTTTATTCGGTCACATGACATGACACTCAAACTTAAGTTTGATCCTCTAAGCCTTTCTAAGGGAGGATCGAACCATATTAACTTTGAGTCTGTTGGATCACATGACATGAGGCTCAAAATTAAGCTTGAGCCTCTCAGGTTTTCAAAAGATGCTTTAATTTAAGTTCAAATTTAAGTTCAAGCCTCTTAACTCTTGTATCCAATAGAGCTAAGAGGAAGGAACTTAATTTGAATGGTTGAACTTAAGTTCGAGCCTCTTAGCTATTGCATACAAAAGAGCTAAGAGGCTTGAACTTTAGTTTGACCCTCTAAAGCATATCAACCTTGAGTATGTTGATCAAATGTTGTTTGAGCATCTCAGCTTTTCCTAAGGACACTCATATCATATTAACTTTGATATGAAGCTCGACCCTTTCAACTTTTCCAAAAGATGTTCAAACTTAAGCTCAAGCCAATCATATCAAGATGAGATTAAGTTCAAACTTAAGGTCAAACCTCTTAAGTCTAGCACCCAAAAGAACTTAAGTTTGAGTCTGTGATCAATTTTGAGTCTCTTGAGTCATATGATATGAGGCTTGATCTTAATTTTGAGTCTCTGAGCCTCTCAACTTCTCCAATGAAATGAGTAGTTCTAACTCAGATGCTCAAACTTCCTCTTATCCCTTGCATTTAAACTCAATCATATTGAATTTGAATCTATTGGATTATATGATATGGAGCCTATCAATGTCTCAACCTAAGAAAGTAGTATCTCAAACTTTAATCTACCATGATTTTTTATCAAGAGACGCTTGATTTAACTTGATAATGAGATGCTCCAATTTAATTTCAAGTCTCTTAGCTCTTTCATTCAAAAGAGCTAAGAAAGTTGAACTTAAGTTCAAACCTCTCAATTATATTAATTTTGATTTTGTTGGTCATATGATATGAGGATTGAATTTAAGTTGAACGTCAAAACTTTACACCCAACAAAGACACCTCTCTAACTCAAGTCTAGTTAAGCTTTGATGGAAGTTCGAACTAACTTAAGTTAGAGCCTTTAAGTAGAGAACCTGAATTCAAATATTAGGATGCTCGACTTTATAAATTTGATAATAATATATAATTTATAAGTTTAATAATTAGAGATAATAGTACTGACTATGGATGAGAAACTTGATGTTATTATGTTGATATTTTTTGTTATTATGTTGATGTTATTATGTTGATATTGTTATGATCTAAGAGAAAATATTTATTTGTCTTTGAGGAGAAATGGAAAACATGGATATTGTTGAATTTCAAAGCAATGCTAGTGATAATATATTTTCGCTCAAAAATTTATCAAAAACAAGTGTGGTGAAGGTTCCTTCAAATAGGATTAAGGTTCAAAAATCTTTTGATTCGACACATAAAGAAGACATGAAATGGTTTGCCGACACTTATGATTATGAAGGAAACTTCAAAGAAGATGTACATTTATTTATGACAGGTTTAGGATCTACATATGGTGATATGGTCAATATTGTTCATGTTAAAGAAGATGTGAATGCACAAGGCACATCGTGTTTTATGTGTAAAGTACTTCCAGATGGTGAAAACATCAATGTGAATAAATTTTGCTTAACATGAGAGACTTTCTATTTGGATGACATGAAAGCTAATATGTCAAAGTCTGATCGATCATTAGGCTCATTTGGATCGATCATTAGGCTCATTTGGATCGATCATTAGGCTCATTTGGATCAATCATTAGGCTCATTTGGATCGATAAAATAAATAAAAGAAGTAGTGAATGTTATAAAAGAAGCCAAAAGATTAACACAAAAGTCAAAGTTTTTGAAGAGAAGCTCAGATGTATCTAGGAGATCTAAGAAATGAAAGCTGAAAGGTTCTTCAAACAAAGATTTAGATCATCGAAAAAGTCTGTACAAAATGATTAAGATGTATGAGTCCGACATTCAGATAATAGGAGAGAAGAAACACAAGATACAGTAGTGCAACTAGAAGGAAATACGATGATGGATTTACTACAATAACAAGAATACTATTGTAGAGGAGGTACTGGGGTATCCACTTTTAACAAAAGTAGAGATTAAAGATTAACACATCCAGTACGTCGCCTACTCAAGGGGGGTTCTCTTTAGGGAAGTATACCCTTTAACATTTCTGTGATCAGGTAGATAACAAGGAGATACTTCAGAAAATATGGACAACAATTGACCAAGGAAGACCATACACTTCTTGATTCGATTCAGATGATTACAAGATTTGTCAAGGAAATGCTCAAAAACTAATGCTCAGAGCTTCGTGGTACTCTATGCAGATAAATACAGATCAATACAAATGATGAAGGATTTGCTCAAGAGAATAGAGCTTAACACCAATAGTGTCTCACAGAAAAGAAAGAAAATCCAAGGCACTCTCTTACACTATAGTGCTCATAGCCCTCCACTGAGAAGCCTACCCTCTGTATCCACACTACAGAGTAGCTCCTACAATAGGCTTGAAACCACCAAGTGCAAGAGAGAACTTCTGCATGTATACACGCGTCAAAGTAACTCCAAAAAATGTACCCAAAGTGTGTGTACAGTGTACTCTAAATGTACCCCCAAATAGCACAAATCCCTTGTTTTTTATAGGCCCCAATAGGCCAAGACGCCTTGCCGAATCTTCACGTCCATTGATCACGCGCCGGTTAATCACCCAAAATTGGGGGGTAGGTCAAATATTCCACTTGATTTGAATTAGATGCACAAAAATAGGTAGTCGCCGTGAATGGCCTGGTACTTCTTTATTTACCATAGTCTTCAAAGAAAAGACCTATTGATATGCATGTCTCAATCCCATCAAAGTTGTAACATCCTGTACCAAGCGTGCATCTAGTTTCCCAATTTTTGACTTTCTCCATCCACTTTTGCCATGCGATGATCATGCCACAGGAGGCAATGTTTCCATCCTGCACAAGTTGCCACTGAAAGAGTTAACATCTTTTACTACACGATCTGTGAAATGAGACTGGCTGCCGAGATCCCAATATAAATATGATTTTGAGATAGTTGCTGAAGAAAATTTATCCATAGCCTGACCAAGATCATGTATCCTAGTATTGACCACATTTACTTGTATCCGCAGATAGTTGATCTTTTTGACTCTCATCTTGGGATATCCGAAGCATGTTTCTGATTCTCCCTTGATGATAAACGCCAGTGTGTGGACATACGCGTGTGTGGGTGAGTGGGCATCTATGTGTGTGCAGGTGTGTGTGGCCATATATGTGTGCGGATGTGGGTGGTCATATATGTGTGTGCGGATGTGGGTGGTCATATATGTTTATGTGAGGGTGTGTGTGTGTGTGTTGTGTGTGTATTTGTATGGGCATGTGTGTGTATGAGGGTGTGAGTGTGTGGGAGTGTGTATGTGTGTGTGTCTGGATATGCATGGGTGTGAGAGTGTATGTGTGCATGTGTGTGTTAGTGTGCGTGTGTGAGTGTGTGTGTGTGAGAGTGTAGGGCAGCGGGGGAACTGTGAGGGGCGGGGTGCGGAACTTGTGAGGGGTAGAGGGGCGGAGTGGGGCGGACTGGATGAGGGGGAGGGAGGAGGAGGGGTGCGGAGTGGATGAGGGGGAGGAGGCGGAGGGGGGCGGAGTGGATGAGGGGGAGGGAGGAGGAGGGGTGCGGAGTGGATGAGGGGGAGGAGGCGGAGGGGGGCGGAGTGGATGAGGGGGAGGGAGGAGGAGGGGTGCGGAGTGGATGAAGGGGAGGAGGCGGAGGGGGGCGGAGTGGATGAGGGGGAGGGAGGAGGAGGGGTGCGGAGTGGATGAGGGGGAGGAGGCGGAGGGGGGCGGAGTGGATGAGGGGGAGGGAGGAGGAGGGGTGCGGAGTGGATGAGGGGGAGGAGGCGGAGGGGGGCGGAGTGGATGAGGGGGAGGGAGGAGGAGGGGTGCGGAGTGGATGAGGGGGAGGAGGCGGAGGGGGGCGGAGTGGATGAGGGGGAGGGAGGAGGAGGGGTGCGGAGTGGATGAGGGGGAGGAGGCGGAGGGGGGCGGAGTGGATGAGGGGGAGGGAGGAGGAGGGGTGCGGAGTGGATGAGGGGGAGGAAGCGGAGGGGGGCGGAGTGGATGAGGGGGAGGGAGGAGGAGGGGTGCGGAGTGGATGAGGGGGAGGAGGCGGAGGGGGGCAGAGTGGATGAGGGGGAGGGAGGAGGAGGGGTGCGGAGTGGATGAGGGGGAGGAGGCGGAGGGGGGCGGAGTGGATGAGGGGGAGGGAGGAGGAGGGGTGCGGAGTGGATGAGGGGGAGGAGGCGGAGGGGGGCGGAGTGGATGAGGGGGAGGGAGGAGGAGGGGTGCGGAGTGGATGAGGGGGAGGAGGCGGAGGGGGGCGGAGTGGATGAGGGGGAGGGAGGAGGAGGGGTGCGGAGTAGATGAGGGGGAGGAGGCGGAGGGGGGGGAGTGGATGAGGGGGAGGGAGGAGGAGGGGTGCGGAGTGGATGAGGGGGAGGAAGCGGAGGGGGGCGGAGTGGATGAGGGGGAGGGAGGAGGAGGGGTGCAGAGTGGATGAGGGGGAGGAGGCGGACGGGGGCGGAGTGGATGAGGGGGAGGGAGGAGGAGGGGTGTGGAGTGGATGAGGGGGAGGAGGCGGAGGGGGGCGGAGTGGATGAGGGGGAGGGAGGAGGAGGGGTGCGGAGTGGATGAGGGGGAGGAGGCGGAGGGGGGCCGAGTGGATGAGGGGGAGGGAGGAGGAGGGTTGCGGAGTGGATGAGGGGGAGGAGGCGGAGGGGGGCGGAGTGGATGAGGGGGAGGGAGGAGGAGGGGTGCGGAGTGGATGACGGGGAGGAGGCGGAGGGGGGCGGAGTGGATGAGGGGGAGGGAGGAGGAGGGGTGCGGAGTGGATGAGGGGGAGGAGGCGGAGGGGGGCGGAGTGGATGAGGGGGAGGAGGCGGAGGGGGGTGGAGTGGAGGGGGAGGAGAGAGAGAGAGAGAGAGAGAGAGAGAGAGAGAGAGAGAGAGAGAGAGAGAGAGAGAAGGAAGAGAGGGAGGAGGAAAGAGAGAGAGAGGGGGGAAGAGAGGGGGAGAGAGAGAGAAATGTTACCGTTAGTGTCCATGTGAAAGGCCAAATGGCCACCGGGCACTTCTTTGTATATGTTCTTTAATAAAACATATGGTGGCCTGGTCAGTCACAGACTGTAAGTTCGACCGCATTTGTAAGACCTAAGAAGTCTGTCTTCGTGCTCCCTGTGTACTGCGTTTTCTGCGTATTGTACAATATCTGTGCGGAGTACTGTGTGTGGCGACAAGAGCTCGGTTTTCTACTTTGAGCATATCGTCGTGGAGCTCCCGAGAAGGAGAGTCCAGTGTGGTGCACGCCATCGAAATACTTCACTGGTATCAGAGCAGTTCGAGGCAAAAAGCTTTGTTCCTTTTGTGCGAGCGAAGCGAACCCCCGGGGAGGAGAGAGAGAGAGAGAGAGAGAGAGAGAGAGAGAGAGAGAGAGAGAGAGAGAGAGAGAGAGAGAAGGAAGAGAGGGAGGAGGAAAGAGAGAGAGAGGGGGGAAGAGAGGGGGAGAGAGAGAGAAATGTTACCGTTAGTGTCCATGTGAAAGGCCAAATGGCCACCGGACACTTCTTTGTATATGTTCTTTAATAAAACATATAGTGGCCTGGTGAGTCACAGACTGTAAGTTCGACCGCATTTGTAAGACCTAAGAAGTCTGTCTTCGTGCTCCCTGTGTACTGCGTTTTCTGCGTATTGTAAAATATCTGTGCGGAGTACTGTGTGTGGCGACAAGAGCTCGGTTTTCTACTTTGAGCATATCGTCGTGGAGCTCTCGAGAAGGAGAGTCCAGTGTGGTGCACGCCATCGAAATACTTCACTGGTATCAGAGCAGTTCGAGGCAAAAAGCTTTGTTCCTTTTGTGCGAGCGAAGCGAACCCCCCCCCCCCCCAAGTTTTCTCCAAGGCTTACGACTAAGGCGGCGACTAAGGCGGCGACCAAGGCATAGACCTTGTCATCCGAGTCACCGAAGTCACCGTTGGCGCCGTTGGCTGCGCGCGAGGGAGGACCTCAACGATCAAGGAATATAGAGGTTCCCGGTACTTCCCGGGAGGTCACCCATCCCAGTACTGTTCCCCCCAGAGCTTGCTTAACCGCGGCAATCTCTTGCCACTAAGCTACACTCTTGTGGTGTTTGAAGAAGGGGAAAGACTAAGGTTGGCATTACCTTGAACAAGTTTTGGTCCCTCAAAGCTTCATTTTTGCTTTTAAAGCCTATTTCTGAAGCAATTTTGGGGTGTTTTTGGAGCCATTTTGGAGTACTTTCGCACGTAGTTCTCTTCACACAGGTCCAAGAACATCAAGAAGAGTGTTCCTTGTACTTCTCAGACAATAAATATCAACCTTTGGGGCTGTATTTTCAGCCACACTCGTAAAACTACAGGTTTCTCGAGGGGTTTTCAGTTTTGGTGGGAGCAGTCGCTGCAAATTTATGCAGGTTTTTTAAAGCCTAAAACATCAGAGTTGACAGACACTTGCAGGTGTTATTGGCTAGTTTTTTTGGGCTGTGTATTCAGCCTTTCAGTGTCATTTTACTGCATATATTGAGCACATACACACCATGTACGCTTCTGTGGATACCGCTTATGTACGTCCATGTGGGCATTGATATAGCGGTTACGTTCTTTGCATAAAGCCTTTTACGTTTGATAAAGAGGGTCGTGGTGAGGTTTTCTTAACTGGGAGACACCCAGATGTCGGGGTCTCTTCGGTGATGCAGGTGGAAGACTTACCCAGCCTCGCCATAGGAGATGTATGATAGTTGTTCATAGGTGCTCGATAAGCCTAGTTGGCTTCTATTGGGTAACTGATTATATGCAGTGGAGTCAGTGATTCACTATGCAGGTAGACATGTTAGTACTTGCAGTTTTATGATACTTTGACACTGGTCATATGCTAATTTTGCAGAGGATACTCTGGCAAAATTTTTCCAGATTTCTGGTTTAGTCAACTATATAGTGGTCGATTTACTCCTTGATACACTTATTTGTTGGTGTTTGGACTCTTCTAGCTCCATTATCATTCTATTCAGTTCTCTACGATCATGGCATCAGAGGTCTCAGGCACATCCGGTGGATCAGGGTCTAGTGCTAGCGTTCCGAGGAGGAGCTATAACTTGCAGGGCAAAGACCATTTTGAGATCCGAAAATTTGATGGCACAAACTTTGCTCTATGGAAGAATCAGATTAAAGATGTGCTGATTCAAAGAAGGCAATGGAAGCCAGTAAATGGGATTTCAAAGAAGCCTGCTGACATGGATGAAGATGATTGGGATGAGTTAGATGAAATGGCCAGGTCTACCATTCGCTTGCACCTAGCAGATAATGTTTACTTTACAGTATTAGACTGTGAAAGTGCAGAGGAGCTTTGGAAGAAGTTATGCAATACATATGAAAAAGAGACGGCATCAAATAAAGTATATCTGATGAGAAAATTATACGACCTTCGTATGAAGGACACAGATAGTGTTGCTGCTCATCTAAATGAGTTTGATGCCATATTCTCCCAGTTACAGGCTCAGAAAATGGATATGGACAATGAAATGAAAGCAGTATTGCTGTTATGCACCCTGCCATCATCATGGGATACATTTTGCACAGCTATTAGCAATAGTGCACCAGGTGGTAAACTCGTCTATGATGACATATGTGGAGCACTCTTGAGTGAGGAGATTCGTAGAAAATCTATGGTTGGCACTCAGAGTGGAGATGCATATAATGTTCGTGATTCTTACCAAGGAAAGAATCAACAACGTGGCAGGAGCAAGAACAAGGAAAAGAATGGTCAACGGAATAAGAGCAGAAGTAAATCAAGGAAGAGGGATATTGAATGCCATTATTGTCATAAGAAAGGACACATGAAGAAAGACTGTTATGCATTAAAGAATGCTAAAGGTAAAGGACAGAATGTTGATGGGCATGTTAAACAGTTACCTGCACCATCTACTTCGACTGTGAAGATTGAAGAAATTAATGCTATTTCTGATGATGTTGATGTGTTGACACTTGATAGTACTGTGCCATCTGAGGCACTTATGGCTGATTCTCTTTCCCACACCTGGCTGCTAGATTCTGGTGCTTCTTTCCATGTGACACCACATAGAGAATGGTTCTCTAATTATGCAGCAAAGTCTCTTGGTACCGTGAGACTTGGTGACTCTTACCAGTGTGATGTTGTGGGGATTGGAGATGTGGTTGTGCAGTTCATTGACGGTTCAAAATTTACTATGCATAATGTACGCCATGTACCTCAGTTATCACGCAGTTTGATGTCAGTTGGTCAACTTGATGACCTTGGTTACAAGGTGGTCTTCTATGCTCAGTCCTTTCGTATATCAAAGGGCAATATGGTTATTGCAAAAGGAAGGAAAGTTGGCTCACTTTACCCTTTATTTGTATCACAGAAAGAACACTTGTTAGCTGTTACTGAACAGCCTATGGCTTGTATTTGGCATGGTCGTTTGGGCCATATATCTCGTAGTGGAATGGAAAATCTTTCTCGTTCTGGCTACTTACCTGTGTTATCTTTCTCTGATTTTTCATTTTGTGAGCATTGTCAATATGGAAAGCAAACCAGAAATGTGCATAAAACGCACATTGACTCTTCAATTCAGCCTTTAGATCTTGTTCATACAGATGTGTGTGGTCCTATGCCCACTAGGTCCTTAGGTGGTTCTCTTTACTTTGTTACTTTCATAGATGATGCTACTAGAAAAGTCTGGGTATATCCTATCAAATCGAAGGATGATGTATTCCCTACTTTCAGAAAATGGCTTGCTTCAGTTGAGACTGAAAAAGGAACTAAGCTTAAGGCTTTACGTTCAGATAATGGGGGTGAGTATACCTCACATGAATTCAGCCTTTTTTGTCAGTGTAGAGGGATTCGTAGAGAGTTTACAGCTCCTTATACCCCAGTACAGAATGGTGTAGCTGAGAGGATGAATAGAACTATTCAAGATAGAGTAGTCTCTATGTTGCATCATGCAAACCTCTCACAAGGTTTTTGGGCAGAAGCAGTATTGACTGTAGTTCATGTGATTAACCTTTCACCTAGTACTGCCAAAGGTCTGAAAGTGGCACAAGAGTTATGGACAGGGAAACCACCATATTATGATCATCTTTGAGTTTTTGGGTGTGAAGCATATGTTCATATACCCAAGAATCTTAGACAGAAGTTGGACCATAAGTCAAAGAAATGCATTTTTCTTGGATATGGTCGAGAAGGACAATTTGGATATCGCTTATGGGATCCTGAAACACGGTCAGTGATCAGAAGTAGTGATGTCATTTTTAATGAGTCTAAGATGCATAAACAGCCGATTAAGGAGGTTGAAGTGAGAAGAGTGGTGTTTGAGGATACTAGTCCTCCGGTTAGCATGCATAAAAATGCTGCACATAGGGATGTTCAAGAGAATGTCCATTCAGATCAGTCTGCACATGTTCCTGTTCAGCAACCATTGAGACGTTCTGCACGTGTCTCATATCCACCTGATAGATATGTTCCAGGTTTAGATTTTGTTATGCTAACAGATGCCGGTGAGCCCTCTTGCTACAAAGAGGCTATGCAGACAGAGGATCATGTCAAGTGGGAGCGTGCCATGAAGAGTGAGTTGGATTCTATTCACAAGAATGGTACTTGGGACTTAGTACCTTTGCCAAAGGGAAGGAAAGCTTTACCATGTAAATGGGTATATAAGCTGAAATTCACATCAGATAGTGCTTCTCCAAAATATAAAGCACGACTTGTTGCAAAGGGTTTTAAGCAACAACATGGTGTTGATTTTGAGGAAATCTTCTCCCCAGTGGTCAAGATGACTACTTTGCGCATGTTGCTTGGATTCGTTGCAATGGAGGACTTAGAGCTAGTCCAAATGGATGTGAAAACAGCTTTCTTGCATGGAGATCTTACAGATGAGATCTATATGGAACAACCAGAGGGTTATGTAGTTCTTGGCAAGGAAAGTCTAGTTTGTAAGCTCAAGAAGAGCTTGTATGGACTTAAACAGTCTCCTAGACAATGGTACCAAAAGTTTGATGCTTTTATGAAGTCCCAAGGCTATTCTCGGAGCAATGGAGATCATTGTCTCTACACAAAGAGATGTTCTGATGGCAGCTTGATATGCTTGATACTTTACGTCGATGATATGTTGATTGCTGGGAAGTCCTCTTATGATTTGTCAATTCTCAAAAAGAAGTTGAGTCAGACATTTGATATGAAGGATTTGGGGGATGCCAAACATATTCTTGGCATGCGCATTACTCGTGATAGGAGTAAAAGATGCATATACTTGTCTCAAAGTGAGTACATATCCAAAGTACTTCATCGATTCAATATGCAGGGTGGAAAGGCATTGAGTACACCTTTACCCACATATGTGAAATTGAGCAAGGATGACTCCCCAAATCAGATGAGGAAAAGGAATTCATGACCAAAATTCCCTATCAGTCTACTGTTGGTAGTCTCATGTATGCTATGGTAGCTACGAGACCAGACATTGCATTTGCAGTGGGAGTTGTGAGCAGATATATGTCTAATCCTGGCAAGAAACATTGGGAAGCGGTCAAAATGATTTTGAGATATTTGAGTGGCACTAAGGACAAGTGTCTATGCTTAGGTAGAGGGAAAGCATCCATTATTGGTTACACAGATTCTGACTATGCTGGTTGTGTAGACAATCGTAAGTCTACATCAGGGTACATTTTTCATTTTGCTGGAGGTGCTATCTCTTGGAGATCTCGTCTTCAAGAATGTACAGCTGTTTCCACCACAGAAGCAGAGTATGTTGCAGCAAGTGAGGCATGTAAGGAAGCATTGTGGCTTTCTCGTCTTGCTTGTGATATGGGTTTGCCTCAGCATGTACCTCACTTGCTCAGTGATAGTCAGAGTGCCATTGCTTTGGCTAAGAATCCGGTCTATCATGCAAAGACCAAGCACATTGAGGTGAGGTATCACTTCATTAGAGATTGCTTAGCCACTGAGAGCATTATTCTTGAGAAGGTTCACACTCGAGATAATGCTGCAGATGCTTTGACTAAAGCTCTACCACAGGATAGCTTTCGACACTGTTGTCACTTGATGGGGGTTACTTGATTCTTGATCTTACGCAGTCACTTGTATACTGTGTAACATGCCCATCAGGTGGGAGGTATAGTTTGTATACTTACACTCAGGTATTCTTTATCATTCTTTCTTTTTTCTCCCATAGTTACTCTGGCCATATTGGCCTTTAGTGGGAGATTGTTACCGTTAGTGTCCATGTGAAAGGCCAAATGGCCACCGGACACTTCTTTGTATATGTTCTTTAATAAAACATATAGTGGCCTGGTCAGTCACAGACTGTAAGTTCGACCGCATTTGTAAGACCTAAGAAGTCTCTCTTCGTGCTCCCTGTGTACTGCGTTTTCTGCGTATTGTACAATATCTGTGCGGAGTACTGTGTGTGGCGACAGGAGCTCGGTTTTCTACTTTGAGCATATCGTCGTGGAGCTCTCGAGAAGGAGAGTCCAGTGTGGTGCACGCCATCGAAATACTTCAAGAAAGAGAGAGAAAGAGAGAGAAAGAGAGAGAGAGAGGAAGAGAGAGAGGAAGAGGGAGAAAGAGGGAGAGAGGGACCGAGAGAGAGAGGGAAAGACAGTGAGAGGAGAAAAGGAAGAGAGAGAGAAAGACAGCGGGGAGAGAGTGCGAGACCGAGAGAGAGGTAAAGAGATCGAGGGAGAGAGAGATCGAGAGAGAAAGGGAGAAGGGGAGGGGTTAGGCCGTGAGAGAGAGAGAAAGGGAGGACGAAAGAGAGAGGAAAAGAGAGTAGTAAAAACAAATCGACCGAGGTGTCACCGAAAGTGAAAGCAACGATCCGCAGTACTCAAATATGACCGTGTAACAGAACAGAGCACTCCCTAAAGCTGCAGCCCAAGGCATCTGAGAGCTTTTCTCCCAATCTCGGCAACCATTTACTTATCTAAAGAGGTATCACAGGCCTAGAAGTTACAAATAATTGCCTTTCCATTGCTTGACTTTCTCTTCTATCTTCTTCGGTCCTCCTGCATCGGTCCTCCTGCATGCCTAGCCAGAGAGAAAAGGAGGAGGGGTACTACAGACCCCCACATCAATCTTTTGCACCATCCTTGGTGCAATTTCTCCCTTATTCTACTTATTTCAAAGAGATCTAGTTATACTGCAATTATTGAAAAGAAACACGGTATGTACAAGGGGTGGAGTGCTTCCATTTCGACCTAATTCAGATACTTCTTCACCCTGGAGATATTGACCAGGGGAATCCTTTTACCCTGCAGATCTTCCAGATGCACTGCGCCCTGTGGCAATACTTTGATTACCTTATAAGGTCCTGCCCATTTGGGTGCCAATTTAGTTGAAATTGTTGGAACCTGATGCACTAAAACCAGAGACCCTTCCTGAACTTCATTGGATCTCAGATACCTGTCATGCAATCTCTTGCGCTCTTCTTGTGTTACTTGAAGTTTTTGCATTGCTCCTTCTCTGTATTCTTCTAATGCCACCAATCTCTGAAGGGGGGGTTCAATTCCAATGATTTTGATTCCTATTTCCTTTCTGATAATGAACTCAAATGGTGCCAATGCCTCTTTTCCATAAACTAAGCGAAATGGAGTCTCGCCTGTGGTTCCCCTCTTCGTGGTTCTGAAAGCCCAAATTGCACCAATTAGTGCTAGTGGCCAAGAGCTTTGATGATCAAAAGATAATTTGCGAAGTAGTCCAATCAAAATCTTATTGGAACTCTCTGCTTGGCCATTTGCCCTTGGGTAATAGGCACAAGATTTTTTATGGAAGATTTTGTACCTGTCAAATATAAACTGGAGCAATTGATTTACAAAATGTGTGCCCCTGTCACTAGTAATTTCCAGAGGGCAACCAAATCTTGAGAAAATACGTTTATACATAAATTTAGCTACTATTAAAGCCGTGCAGTCCACAGTAGCTTTAGCCTCTATCCATTTAGTGGCATAGCATGTGGCCATCAAAATATATTTTTTACCTCCTGGTTGCCCAGTTGGGCTAATTGGCACTATGAAATCAAGACCCCATCGTTCAACTGGAAGCCATCCGGTAATTGGCACTATGAAATCAAGACCCCATCGTTCAAATGGAAGCCATCCGGTAGATATGGCTAACGGTTGGAAGTTCAATCTGGTTGGCGTGGGAGCACACCTCTGGCAAATGTTGCATTCTTTAGAAAACTTGATTGCATCCTTGAAAATATGAGGCCACCATAAACCTTTGTGGATGATTCTATGAGCCAATTCTTCCCCCTTTAGATGTCCTTCATTGTGTGCAGCCTCTAGCAGAAGATTTACCTCCTCTGGATAGACACACCTTCTCAATATATCATCCTGACAGTATTTATATAAATTTCCATTTATAAGAGAATACGCTTTGGTTTTCAGTAGCAATCTTCTCTTTTCTACAGGTGTCAAGTGTTCTGGGATCTTAGTAAGAACATGGAGAATTTCATCATACCAACCAGTCCGGATTGCTACTAGAAAAAGATTGCTATCCACCAATTCATCATTAATACCTGTTGCCTTTTCGCTCATTGCCGTCCTGGACACTTGATCTGCCATGTAGTGCTCTTTTCCTGGCTTAATATGAATATCAAAATTAAACTCTTGAAATAGGAGTAACCATCTCCAAATCCTTCCAGCTACTCTAGGCTTGTTTATCAAATACTTCAAGGGCTGATGATCAGAAATAACAATGAAATGTACACCAAGGAGATAATGTTGGAACTTCTGAAGGGCAAATACAATAGCCAAACCTTCTCTTTCCGTTGTACTGTAATTTCTTTCAGCTTGGTTGAGTAGTCTGCTTGCATAAGAGACAGGTCTATCCACTTTGTGAGATGATGGTTGAGCTAGAACTGCACCAACAGCATGAAGACTGGCATCTGTATGCACATGAAATTCCAATGACCAATTAGGAACACTTAAAAGTGGAGCAGTACATAGCCTCAACTTTAATTCACAAAATGCTTTGTCGGCTTCAGCACTCCATGAGAAAGGGATCTTTTTACTGGTAAGCCTTGACAAGGGCTTAGCAATTTCTGAATACATCCTAATGAATCTTCTGTGATAACCTGCATGGCCCAAGAAACTTTGCACTTCCTTTGGGCTTTCTGGAATTGGCATGGAAAGAATAGCTGTAACCTTTGCAGGGTCAACCGTTATGCCTTCAGCAGATACTGATGTGACCAAGAAGAGTGCCCTTAGTGACCAAAAAGTGACATTTATCAGGATTCAATTTCAAACCTGTTTTGAGACATTGCTCAAAGATTTCTTTTAGATTTTCCAAATGGTCATGGAAATCTTGAACTGCTGCCCTTCTATCTGTACCTGAAAATACTGAAAAGTCATCCATGAAAATGCGTAGAAAGGTTGTTAACCATTTGCCCAATATCAGATACATCGTTCTATTAAATGAAGCCGGTGCATTCTTCAAACCAAAAGCCATTCGAGTATAGACATAAGTGCCCCAGGGAGTGACAAAGGCTGTTTTGTCCCTATCATCAGGATGGATCACTATCTGATTGTAGCCACTAAAACCATCCAAGAAACTATACAAAGTGTGACCAGCTACCTCTTCAAGTACTTGCTCTGTGAAGGGCTGAGGAAATCCATCTTGAATAGTCACTTTATTCAAAGCACGGAAATCAACACATACCCTTATTTTTCCACTATTTTTCTTCGGCACAATAACCATAGAAGAAAGCCACCTGGAATGTTCTACTGGCACAATTATACCTGCTTCTTCTAATTTTGTAATCTCTGCTTTTACCGGCTCTGCATACTTCGGATTGAGTCGATATGGCCTACTTCTTACAGGTGCAGCTCCCTCAACCAAGGGTATCCGATGTAATCCAAGCTCTTCTGGTATTCTTGTTAGATCTTTGTAGGACCATGCGAAGACACTTTTGTAAGTAAAGAGCAAAGAAGTTACCTTCTGTAGTAAATTAGGATAATGCCACAACCAGGATGCCAAATGGACTACTTGAGGGTTCTCTTCATCCCCTAAATTTACTTCTTGAACCAATGTTTCAGGACTCACCTTGTTTGATAAATCATCTCCACTATATGCAGGAGTGGAGTTTAATTTATATTCTGCAACATGTTCTTCCATCCATCCTTGAGGTATATCTGAGAAAGGAAGATCTTCTCTGCCCTTAGGTTCAAAATATTCTACCTCTGATACTTTTATCTGGGTTGCTTCCTCAAGGCTTGTGCTTTCCTGCAATTTCTCATTCTCCAACACCTTGTGGTCTTCATTGCCCTTTCCTGTAATTACCTTATCTGCAACTTCCTCCTCAATTTCATTAATCTCCACTGTGCAACACTTTGCACTTCCCATCATCCAATTTAACAATGTATCCTCTTCTTGGGGTAGAGAGGGCATTACCTGAGTGTCCACAGTATATCCAGTAGTTTTTCCTGAGTCGAATCCTTCTTCCAAATGTAGTTGCAGTTGGCTATTGGTATTTGTTGAAATCCATAGTTTATTTTTTCCCCAATCTTGCAAAGCTTTTGCTTGTCTCAGCCAAGGTCTCTCCAGGAGTAGAGGGTAAGAAGTCTCGTGTGGAAGTGCAATAACAACAAAATCTAGAACAAAATGGCAGCCCTGTACTACCATCAGTACCTTCTCAATAATGCCCAGTGGCGCAACCCGATGTTGATCTGCCAATGTAACCGTGAATGGTGCCAACTTGGTGGGGTTCAATTTCAGCTTCTTCATTGTAAAATCTGGCATTAAATTGATACTAGAGCCTCCATCTATGATCACACCTGTGAGAGTTTCATCCTTTATACAAACAGATAATCTTGAGCTTTGGTAGTCTGCTAAGGGTGCAGGGGGAAAATCAACCATGAAACCATCTATACTAGGTGATTGGACCAAGTGAGCAGAGTGTATAATCTTCAGTAAGTCACTTCTTATTTTTGAATCCATCCTTATAAGTTCATATAGACTAACCTTGTGATGAATACCTTTCAAGATCTGTTCAATGTTTACCTCCTGAGTGTTTTCTTGCAGACTTGTTGGTTGGCCCTTTAGAGAAGTAGTCATCTTATTATAAGCTCCTTCAATTTGTGCTTGGTCCTTCCATCGAGACTCCTTTTCTTCCTCTTTATCCTGAAATCCTTGTTGTTCATCTCTCTAGGTTGCAGCTGCTTGCCTAGCTCTAGTCATCATGGGCATTGCAGAGGATGAAACAGCATAAGTCTGAGTGGTTTTTCCTTCTTCATGTGGAGAGACTGCAATCATATGAATTGGAGAAGGGCAACCTCTTGGGCAATCTTTGGTATAAGGATCCTTGGCCTCTGGACAATGTTGACAAGGAGGTGCATCTTCTGGGAGGGAACACCTATTTTGCATGTGGCCATATTCACCACAACGATAGCACATCAAGGGTCTATTATATCTAGGCTTTGCAGGCCTATTCTCCTCTCTATTAGATGTATTTGAAGTACTAGCATAGTACGAATCCAAAGTTTGAGGGTTACCTCTCTGCTGTGTACCCTTGAGGTAATAGCAATCTCTGGCTTCATGACCATCTTTTCCACAAAATTGACAGCTTACCTTAATAGGGCAATTAGCATTGGAATGTCCATTGTTGTTACAGATTGTACACCAAATTTGTCTCCTTATATCCTGAGTGGTCTTGAAGTCTTCTAATTCTCGGCGAAGTTGGGCCACTTCATCATCAGTTCGACGCAGTGGTGGCAAGACCTTCTCTTCTTGTTGATTTTGTTGCATCTTCAATGCCTCCAATTCCCTCCTTAGTTGCTCAATAGGATCCAGGTCTGCAGCATACTTAGGTTGTGTATCCCCTTCAAAATGTTGCCTTGCTTCTTCAATGCGTGATGCCGCTGCAACAAAATCATTGAGGGTCGCATCCAATCTAAGAGATTCACGAAGCTTCTGCTGAGATGACCTAGGCAGAGCCTTTTCGATCCACTTTTTAACCAAAAAGTCACCTGGAGCATGTGGGAGACGTGCAACAAGTGCTTTTGTTCTAGTGTGAAGTTCATGAAAGGATTCACCTGGTCTTAGCTTCAAATTCTCTAGCTGATCTAGAGCTCTTTCCGAGGAATCACTTGGTCGGAATGTCTGTGAGAACGCCGCCTTCAAAGCCTCCCATGTAGTGAAATGGCCATCTGCATATTGACTATACCATTTATCTGCAAGACCCTCCAATGTGGATGGAAAGAGTGTCAGCATTGCATCCTCTCTATTTTGCAGACCTCTTCCACGGCATAAAGAGATGAATCTCCTCACATGATCATCAGCATCCTCATAGGCTTGTCCCTTGAAGGTAGGAAATTTGATATTTAATCTGGAGAGTAAATGAGAGAGATCCTCCATTTGTACTGGTGTTTCTTCGGACGTATCTGAGGAGAAGTCTAGAGTTCTCCTATACCCCTCTTTCGACAATGGTGTCGCACCCAAATCAATTGATAAATTTAGGGAGGGCAGAGGGGAGGTAGACTCACTAGTCGTGGTTATGGCTAACTTGTTAAGGCTCCTCCGAACACGAAGAGACTCCCATGTATGGGTCATGTACCTACTTGCAAATGTAATAGGGCAAAAATACCTCTCACAGAAATGCAAATGTCCCACCGGGCGTGCCAAACTGTAGAGGAGGTACTGGGGTATCCACTCTTAACAAAAGTAGAGATTAAAGATTAACACATCCAGTATGTCGCCTACTCAAGGGGGGTTCTCTTTAGGGAAGTATACCCTTTAACATTTCTGTGATCAGGTAGATAACAAGGAGATACTTCAAAAAATATGGACAACAATTGACCAAGGAAGACCATACACTTCTTGATTCGATTCAGATGATTACAAGATTTGTCAAGGAAATGCTCAAAAACTAATGCTCAGAGCTTCGTGGTACTCTATGCAGATAAATACAGATCAATACAAATGATGAAGGAATTGCTCAAGAGAATAGAGCTTAACACCAATAGTGTCTCACAGAAAAGAAAGAAAATCCAAGACACTCTCTTACACTATAGTGCTCATAGCCCTCCACTGAGAAGCCTACCCTCTGTATCCACACTACAGAGTAGCTCCTACAATAGGCTTGAAACCACCAAGTGCAAGAGAGAACTTCTGCACGTATACACGCGTCAAAGTAACTCCAAAAAATGTACCCAAAGTGTGTGTACAGTGTACTCTAAATGTACTCCCAAATAGCACAAATCCCTTGTTTTTATAGGCCCCAATAGGCCAAGAGGCCTTGTCGAATCTTCACGTCCATTGATCACGCGCCGGTTAATCACCCAAAATTGGGGGGTAGGTCAAATATTCCACTTGATTTGAATTAGATCCACAAAAATAGGTAGTCGCCGTGAATGGCCTGGTACTTCTTTATTTACCATAGTCTTCAAAGAAAAGACCTATTGATATGCATGTCTCAATCCCATCAAAGTTGTAACATCCTGTACCAAGCGTGCATCTAGTTTCCCAATTTTTGACTTTCTCCATCCACTTTTGCCATGCGATGATCATGCCACAGGAGGCAATGTTTCCAT
This sequence comes from Ceratopteris richardii, assembly GCA_020310875.1. Classification (NCBI taxonomy): domain Eukaryota; kingdom Viridiplantae; phylum Streptophyta; class Polypodiopsida; order Polypodiales; family Pteridaceae; genus Ceratopteris; species Ceratopteris richardii. Next base: position 110,840,391 of record CM035433.1, read on the forward strand.
CCTGCACAAGTTGCCACTGAAAGAGTTAACATCTTTTACTAAACGATCTGTGAAATGAGACTGGCTGCCGAGATCCCAATATAAATATGATTTTGAGATAGTTGCTGAAGAAAATTTATCCATAGCCTGACCAAGATCATGTATCCTAGTATTGACCACATTTACTTGTATCCGCAGATAGTTGATCTTTTTGACTCTCATCTTGGGATATCCGAAGCATGTTTCTGATTCTCCCTTGATGATAAACGCCAGTGTGTGGACATATGCGTGTGTGGGTGAGTGGGCATCTATGTGTGTGCAGGTGTGTGTGGCCATATATGTGTGCGGATGTGGGTGGTCATATATGTGTGTGCGGATGTGGGTGGTCATATATGTTTATGTGAGGGTGTGTGTGTGTGTTGTGTGTGTATTTGTATGGGCATGTGTGTGTATGAGGGTGTGAGTGTGTGGGAGTGTGTATGTGTGTGTGTGTGTGTGTGGATATGCATGGGTGTGAGAGTGTATGTGTGCATGTGTGTGTTAGTGTGCGTGTGTGAGTGTGTGTGTGAGAGTGTGTAGGGCAGCGGGGGAACTGTGAGGGGCGGGGTGCGGAACTTGTGAGGGGTAGAGGGGCGGAGTGGGGCGGAGTGGATGAGGGGGAGGGAGGAGGAGGGGTGCGGAGTGGATGAGGGGGAGGAGGCGGAGGGGGGCGGAGTGGATGAGGGGGAGGGAGGAGGAGGGGTGCGGAGTGGATGAGGGGGAGGAGGCGGAGGGGGGCGGAGTGGATGAGGGGGAGGGAGGAGGAGGGGTGCGGAGTGGATGAGGGGGAGGAGGCGGAGGGGGGCGGAGTGGATGAGGGGGAGGGAGGAGGAAGGGTGCGGAGTGGATGAGGGGGAGGAGGCGGAGGGGGGCGGAGTGGATGAGGGGGAGGGAGGAGGAGGGGTGCGGAGTGGATGAGGGGGAGGAGGCGGAGGGGGGCGGAGTGGATGAGGGGGAGGGAGGAGGAGGGGTGCTGAGTGGATGAGGGGGAGGAGGCGGAGGGGGGCGGAGTGGATGAGGGGGAGGGAGGAGGAGGGGTGCGGAGTGGATGAGGGGGAGGAAGCGGAGGGGGACGGAGTGGATGAGGGGGAGGGAGGAGGAGGGGTGCGGAGTGGATGAGGGGGAGGAGGCGGAGGGGGGCGGAGTGGATGAGGGGGAGGGAGGAGGAGGGGTGCGGAGTGGATGAGGGGGAGGAGGCGGAGGGGGGCGGAGTGGATGAGGGGGAGGGAGGAGGAGGGGTGCGGAGTGGATGAGGGGGAGGAGGCGGAGGGGGGCGGAGTGGATGAGGGGGAGGGAGGAGGAGGGGTGCGGAGTGGATGAGGGGGAGGAGGCGGAGGGGGGCGGAGTGGATGAGGGGGAGGGAGGAGGAGGGGTGCGGAGTGGATGAGGGGGAGGAGGCGGAGGGGGGCGGAGTGGATGAGGGGGAGGGAGGAGGAGGGGTGCGGAGTGGATGAGGGGGACGAGGCGGAGGGGGGCGGAGTGGATGAGGGGGAGGGAGGAGGAGGGGTGCGGAGTGGATGAGGGGGAGGAGGCGGAGGGGGGCGGAGTGGATGAGGGGGAGGGAGGAGGAGGGGTGCGGAGTGGATGAGGGGGAGGAGGCGAAGGGGGGTGGAGTGGATGAGGGGGAGGGAGGAGGAGGGGTGCGGAGTGGATGAGGGGGAGGAGGCGGAGGGGGGCGGAGTGGATGAGGGGGAGGGAGGAGGAGGGGTGCGGAGTGGATGAGGGGGAGGAGGCGGAGGGGGGCGGAGTGGATGAGGGGGAGGAGGCGGAGGGGGGTGGAGTGGAGGGGGAGGAGAGAGAGAGAGAGAGAGAGAGAGAGAGAGAGAGAGAGAGAGAGAGAGAGAGAGAGAGAGAGAGAGAGAGAAAAGGAAGAGAGGGAGGAGGAAAGAGAGAGAGGGGGGGGAAGAGAGGGGGAGATAGAGAGAGAAAGAGAGAGAAAGAGAGAGAGAGAGAGGAAGAGAGAGAGGAAGAGGGAGAGGAAGAGGGAGAAAGAGGGAGAGAGGGACCGAGAGAGAGAGGGAAAGAGAGTGAGAGGAGAAAAGGAAGAGAGAGAGAAAGACAGCGGGGAGAGAGTGCGAGACCAAGAGAGAGGTAAAGAGAGCGAGGGAGAGAGAGATCGAGAGAGAAAGGGAGAAGGGGAGGGGTTAGGCCGTGAGAGAGAGAGAGAAAGGGAGGACAAAAGAGAGAGGAAAAGAGAGTAGTAAAACAAATCGACCGAGGTGTCACCGAAAGTGAAAGCAACGATCCGCAGTACTCAAATATGACCGTGTAACGGAACAGAGCACTCCCTGAAGCTACAGCCCAAGGCATCTGAGAGCTTTTCTCCCAATCTCGGCAACCGTTTACTTATCTAAAGAGGTATCACAGGCCTACAAGTTACAAATAATTGCCTTTCCATTGCTTTTTCTCTTCTATCTTCTTCGGTCCTCCTGCATGCCTAGCCAGAGAGAAAAGGAGGAGGGGTACTACAACTATGCTTTCGGTTCTAATGCATTATTTATTATTGATGTAAAAGGATGTTTTCCAACACCATCGAATTATGTATATAAAAAATTAAACAAAGATTGGGTGCGTACAGTTATGAATGATTTTGTCTTGGATCCCAAAGAGAATGAAGTTCTTGCAATTGTTATACCTATTGATCCAAGTGCTAGAAGACCTCTACAAACTTTGTCTCATGATGATATTGATTAAGTTGAGTATTGGATAATTCTAGACACCATTCAATTAATGCAATGAAAACTTTGCAAAGTGTTAATTCTCCTATGGTGACATTACAGTTGAAGTGTGTCCATTGGGTTTCAAAATATTCTAATGTCCATAGGACTAGTCATTAATGTCAATCTCGTTAGATATTGACCTATTGACATTTCATTACTATGCGATTTTAGCACACAAAAGCTGAATGTGAGCCAAAAATGTAATACAAGTACACTTTCAATGTTAATATATCCATCAAAGAGAAATATGTATGTCATTCAAAGAATTACAAAGTAGTATCACGTACAATGTCATGGAGTTCTGAAGGAAATAAATGTGGAAACGATTATTGCAATCCTTACAATGCGTGATGAATCTGCCAAACCATTTTGGATTGAAAAAGTTATAGATGTTACTAACAATATAGATCAAGCTAGATTAACCTCTTTGATTATCCTTTGATATTATACTAAAGGTAGTAATGCACTCACATGCAAGTACACTTTAGGAATGGTATGAGATACCAAAGGAAGAGGTTTAGAAAAGAAAATAATACTTGGAGTACATCTTATCTAAAAATTGAAAACAAAGGGTACTTTAGGAAAGCAACATCAATATGATAAAGAAAAATATTGTAGAGCCATGGCAGAGAGGTAATGAAAGGCAAACAAGAAGATCCATTTTGTTGAACTTGTCGCATCACAATTTCTCGAAAAATAAATTGATAAATGTTATAATTGATAAAAAGAAGCGTTATTAATAAGCATATCAATGATTCCATCTCCTTCAAAAGAGACAATTCATAAATATGACTTTTCGATCATCATAAATGTGACTTTTCGATCATCTCTCTCTCACACACACACACACGCACACACATACACAGAATAACCATCATTGGATGGCACATGCGCGGGGAGACGCAGAGATCCACAATACTAGTCTTATCGAGAACTGTGTTGAACACGTTGTCGACGTTCCACCAACAAAGACGAAAAAACAATGCTTCAAAATTTATATACTGACTTTCTTTCAAAACGGATCGCAAAGCATGAACGTAGGCATGGAATGAGGTAACAATTTATCTTTCTACCAAACCAACAGGGCCTACAAATATAATATATACGAACATGAATTCGCGCACCTCTCTCTCTCTCTCTCTCTCAGTCTTAGAGTAGAGCAACTGATATCATAACAACTTCTATTGTGGAAAGTTTGGAGCACCCTATCAGCATTTTCAGTAGAACTTTAAGATGAACAGCTTAAAAGTGTAGTCGATGAGGTTTTAAATAGCTATTTATGTGCACCCCCATCCTTGGTTTGAAATATTTCAGTATGGTTGGTAGTGACAGAAACGTGCAACTTAGAAGAGAATATGATATGGTGAGTAATATTCACCATTATTTTAATGCTTGCATTTCTTGTTTCGTGAAGTTTAATGAAATTTGCAAATAAAGGGAGGGGGCCTCCACGATGCAATTGGAACTTGTTTGCGACATGCGTGCCTCCATGCAAGCAACTCTGTTTTATCTCATGTATGCCACGTGTCTCCTGTATGCTTCGTGTGTGCTACATGTAACATGGACATAACGACATATGTATCAATACATGCATGTCGCTTACGTGATGCAACTTGATATCACTAACCAACAACCTGCCTTAAAGTGAATGGAATATATATATATATGTATATATATATATATATATATATATATATATATATATATATATATATATATATATACATATATATATATATATATATATATATATATATATATATATATGTGTGTGTATGTACATACGTGTGTGTGTATGTTATCATGGACATCAACAATACAATAATACATGTAGTACTTAAAAAGGTAAACGCAAATGAGAAACGAGACTATCAAACCTAATTTATCGTTTTTTTCAAAATGAAGAAATCTGTAATGCAAATGAAAGTAGGATAATTAAAAATTATAAGAACAAAGTATATAAAAAGATCCTCAAGAGGACATGGTTCATCTTTTCTGCACATCTTCCAACACTAAAAGAATATAGAATTTCGTGCAAGTTTCAGAATTTATGGACAAAGATCTGTAATGGACGTAAATTGCTTCCTTGTAATATTTGGTCGAATGGCTCCTTTTCCACCTTAAAATGCATCCAATTTTTTGTTCACTTTTGTAGCTGTATTTCAGTTATTCAGGGAATTCACGTACATAATTTTAAATCCTCTAATTTTAGAGCTTATTTGAAGCATTCTTATAGAACCATCACTTTTTTTTACCCATTATTCAAATTGTGGCTGCACTGGAGAATGGAGAGATCAACGCGTATTAAAATCCTAGTGATTTTAATATTTCAAGAGTGACTTACATCCACTTACACCAAAACCCTACATAACATCAAGGAGGAAATTCCTATTTATATCTAAGGCTCAACCCTTTCAAACCATTCACGACCAATTCACCGATCTCATTTATACATACATCATTTGTTCTAGTTATGATTAGATCATCGTTAGCTCCTAGTGATTATTAGATCCTTGTTGAATGTATGTTGAAGCTTTAATGATACCAACATGCAATCAGAAGAGGAAAGACCCTCATAGTGTTGAAGACACCTCTTAAAGACTCGTTGCATAGAGAACAAGAGGTGCTTGCATAGATTACAGCTCCTAATCTACAAAAGTATTCACAAAATCCCTTTTCTACATATACATAAGACTTTTTAAGCTTTGAAATGCATCATATCACACTTAAAATGGAGGCACTTACTCTTACATATGATCATTCAAACATTTTAGATTCAATAAAAACCTTCAAATAGAGATGAGGTAGAGAGCAAACAAAGCATGGAGAATCTAAATACATATTCAAAGCTTTGATGAATCATGAAACGTTATGGAGTTCCGCCCTAGACTACAGTAGAGAATATGTTATCTAAAATGGAACATTCTTCACTTCCTTGCCCTGCCAGAGGAAAACGAAGGGTGATTTTTAATCCATTAAAATTTTAAAATACAAAAGAAAGATAAATTCTTTCTATGGTTTTGAAATAGGCAAAATAACCCAAAAACACTATGTTTGTGTCAAGTTATATACACCATTTTTTCCGCTAGATTTTATTATTACACTTCATGTACTTCTGATCATCCGCCCTATGTCCATATGCTCGTACTAAGAGACCCTTGAGCGTATCACACCCTCTATCGAGCTCGAGAAATGTTTTCACCTTGACATAGCGTATGTTTAATCGTCAAGCATTTGTAGACAAAGATTATCATGTTTTTCTTGACATCTTATCCTAAACGCATGGGAGGATGTTCCATATGTTAGTAGCTCTCTCTCTCTGTCTCGCTCTCTCCCCAAGCCTATAAGTATCTGACAATGAGGAAACGTGTGTTCTTGAATTATATCATTGCGAAATCTATGGGAGGATGTTGCATATGTTAGTAGCTCTCGCTCTCTCTCTCTCTCTCTCTCTCTCTCTCTCTCTCTCTCTCTCTCTCTCTCTCTCTCTCTCTCTCTCTCTCTCTCTCTCTCTCTCTCTCCAAGCCTATAAGTATCTGACAATGAGGAAACGTGTGTTCTTGATTTATATCATTAGCGACATCTATGGTCATGCTCATTCACCTTTCTTTGAGACATCCACAACATCTTCAGAATATTTCCTAGGTTCTATTCCATTGCCTTTGCGAGAACATTTTTCTTCCTTGAATGTACATGAATGAGAACTTCAGAGACGTCTTTCTAGATGACCTTCCTTTGAGACATCCATATCTTATTTATATTGTTCTCATTGAAAAGCGATAAGGCTAGACTCAAATGTTCTTCAAACGAGATGGATGTTCCCATTGAAAAGGTTCTTTGAGACTAATCACTACTTGCATATTACTCTAGGGCATAAATTATTGTCAAGATTCTCTTGGTGGCAAGAAATATCAACTGAGCATTTCAGCTGTAATAGACTCTCTATTCAGCCCCCACTCTTGTGAGTAGCATAATTTCATCCATTGCTTCATAGCAAGAAATTTAATTCTCCCCCTAGTTAGTGCTTTGAGACTACTTGCTTCCAAGCTTCTAAGTCAATTTTTGGTGGACTGACCGAGAGTAAGAAGATCTCATATTAACGTTTCAGTTGTAGCACATTATATATCCAAATTTCAATATTAAATTAGTATCATAATGCAAGGTAGCGTTGTCTGTTGGGGGGGAAGGGGGGTTGCTTTGGCCCATCAATTTTAAGAAGAAGTAGTAAGGTAAATTTGGATATAGGCATACTTTTAATTAATACAAGTCTGGGAGAATAGGCTAAGGTCTAACTTCCTTTATATTAAAAAAAAGGTAGCGTTATGTGTTGGGGGGAAGGGGGGATTGTTTTGGCGCATCAAGTTTCAGAACAGATAGTAAAGTAAATTTGGATATAGGCATACTTTTTTTGCTATTACGATTATGAGGGAGTTGATTTATGTTTCATTATGATTTTCCTCGGCTTTGTCTTACTACTATCATGTTCGGTAATCGTAACCAAATTAATTAATCGCTTAGTGATAAATGCGATTCTCATGCTTATATACAATGAGATCATTTCATCCATGGCATGTTCTTGTGATTTCTTTATTGATTTGTGACTTCAAAAGGTATAACGTAGATGTCTCTATTTATATGAATATCTTGTGCGGTTGGTGCATTTTCTTTCCTTTGGGTTGAATATGCATCTAGGTTTGCATGATGCATGCCATAACTTATCGATACGCAAATTTGGTCTTTATATACCATAGAGTTTCTCCTATTCATATGTCAAGATTTTGTGTAGGTATGTTCATGTATGCAAGTGTGTGAAAGTATGTATAGGTACATATACATGTATGTATGAATGTGTGCAAATATGTATATATGTATGTATTAATGTGGGTGCATTTTCTTGTCTAATGTGCATGTGTGCATGTTTAATATTTATGCATGTGAAATATGCATTTATGCGGGCATCTATGTGCGCGATCTATGTGTATATGTATATTTGTGCATGTCTGTATGTAAGCATGTAAAGTGTATGGTTGCTATGGTTGTAGGGATGTTAGAATGTGTCCATGTATATGTGTGCATATATGTATGTATGCTTCTATATGTGTGCATCTATGTATGTGTCTTTGGGTGTGCATCTATATGTTTGCATGTGCATGTGCGCAATGTAATGTTTCCCAAATGTGTGTTAGGATGAGTATGAAAGTGTATTAGCATGTGTATGCATATAAGAGAGTATATGTTAGCATGCATAATAATGTATGTTAGTGAGCATGTGAGTGTGTGTTAGCCTGCATATGAGAATGTGTATTAGCATATGCATGAGAATATGTTAGCATGTCCATAAGTAAGTTAGCATATGCATATAGAATGATGTGATGAATGAATGAGCTTATACAGAGTTGAAAGTAATAAGTATATTTTATGTTTCATAAAATGTACTTATGTTTCCTAATGTTTTTTGCAAAGAGTATTGACAAGTATTGATGAAGATTGACAAGCATTGATGAAGATTGACAAGCAGTGATGAAGATTCACAAGCATTGATGAAAATTGACAAGCAATGATGACGATTGACAAGCATTAATGAAGATTGATGATCATTAATGAAGATTGACGAGCATTGATGATAATTGACGAGCATTGATGATAATTGACGAGCATTGATGAAGATAGACAAATATTGATGAGCTTTGAAGAATAGTGATGAGCCTTTACAAGCAACTAATATCAGAAGATTGGAGATGTGCCATTTCTTCCACTCCACGTACATTTTTAACTTAAAATTGTATTGGGAATTTGAAGAGTTATCCTAGAATTCATACCTATAGTTGTATAAGGTTATTAAAGTAGTTTTCATCCATTAGCATTGTCAAGAAAACAATTTTAGCCATTATTCATTGATTAATTGGCAATTCATATTTGTTTATGATGTCTACTGAGCCTACGAATGAGTCTGTGAGTAGAAGTCTACGAATGAAAACATGATTTCTACAGCTTTCATTTTTGAAGTTCTATTACCACCACCTACAAACACTACCCCTCAATGTGAACAAAACATAGTTAATACAGAAGAAGAAGAAGAAAAGGAATTTATCAAAGACCGCATCACTAGTGAAATATTAGCCTCCCCATCATATGAGTATTGTCTATCTAGATTTCTAGTTGCACAACCTTATGGTCATAGCTTAGAATAGGCCATTAGCTCCTAGATAATCACTTCCCACAACAATGAAACACATGTTACATCCTAGAGTATGCTAAAAAACACCCTGTGTGTAGTCACATAGTGAGGCCATAGCAAGTTCAGTTCTAAACCACTGGTGCTCTCCATTGACACCCCTCGACATCGTGATTGAAGTGATTCCACTTATGCAATTTTACAAGGAGTAAAAATCAAGCTTTTACAAGAGATCATTCATGTGCTAATACATGAACTTTAGGCTAAGTAGCTAAGCATTTAGGCTTGGAATGATTGCACCAACAACTCCCCCTCAAGCCTAACATGCTTGAGCTTAAACTCTCTTTGATCTCCTGCATCATCTTGAACCTGTTCAGTGTAGATCCATCCAAAGATTTAGTTAGCATATCTGCACATTGCAAGTTTGTAGACACATAGGACAATTCTATGTCCTTGCTAAGTAGATTTTCTCTCACATAATGATATTGCAATTCAATGTGCTTAGTCCTTGCATGATATATAGGATTAACAACCAAGTGTAGTGAGCTAGCATTATCTCCAAAAATCATTGTTGTGTATGTATTTGTCCCCAATCTGAATAGAGTTGCTTTAACCACACTACTTCTTGTGCTGCATTTGCTAGGCGCCTATGTTCTGCTTCAATTTCTGACAATGCCACAGCTGGTTGTTTCTTTGATGACCATGAAATCAACTTAGATCCTACAAGAGATAAGTAGCCACAGATGCTCCTCCTATCATCTTTTGAGCCAGCCCAATCTGCATTAGAGTATAGCTTGATATCTAAGTCATATGTGAATGGATAGAATAATGCTTCATTTATGGTACCCTTCAAGTACTTTAAGATCCTTTTGGTACCTTCCATGTGAGGTTTTCTTGGTGTATGCATGAATTGACTCAATGTAATCACCCCATAGCATATATCTACTCTTGTTAGGGTTGCATAATTGAGACTCTCAACAAGACTTTGATAACCTTTAATGTCTTCAGGTAGCTCTCCTTCATGAGCACTAAGTTTGTCGTTCAATTCCATGGGTGTACCTGCAATTTTTGCATTCTCCATTATGAACTTAACTAGCATATCATGTATGTACTTTCTCTGAGTAATAAAAACACTACAATCTACATAAACCACTTCTTAGCCAAGAAAGTATGTAAGTAATCGAAGATCATTAATCTTGAACTCCTCCTTCATCTAGGCTCTAATCTTCTTGATGCCATTGGCATCATTTTCTGTATTAATGATATCATCCACATAGACACATAGATAAATAACCTCTTAATTAGTCTTCTTAATGAACAATGAAGAATCTACCTTGCTTAGAACAAAATCTTGGTCTTGCAGGTATGTGAGAAGCCTATGGTTCCAAGTGCTAGGAGTTTGCTTTAAACCATGCAATGCCTTCCTTAATTTATATACATAATCAGTTTTGTCATTGTCTTCATATCCTAATGGTTGAGCCATGTAGACTTCTTTAGAAATCCACCCAGTAAGGAATACATTTTTAACATCTAACTAGTAGAAGCTCCAATTCTTTGAAGCAACAATACTTACTAGAACTTTGATAGTTGGCATTTTGGCTATAGGTGAGAAGGTCTCCTCATAATCCACTCCATGGGTTTGAGCAAACCCCTTTGCTACTAGCCTTGCTTTACACCTATTTATTGTACCATCTAAATTCTTCTTCACTTTGTAAATCCACTTGGATCCTATTACCTTCATGAATGATTTTTTGGGAATCAAATCCCAAGTGTTATTCTCTTGAAGTGCTTCAATTTCTTCTTGCGTAGCTTCTATCCATTCTTCCTTCTTGTTGGCTTCTTCAAATGAAGAAGGTTCTTCTGACATACAATCTTTAGCAGCCATGCATATAGAATGCTTGGTGACTAGTGATGTGTCATAGCCATACCTTATAGGTCTCTTGCTTTCCCTCTGTGATCTTCTAAGTGCTTCATTAGATGACTCTGGAATGTCTTTCGATTGTTTGAGTTTTACTTTTCCCTTGAACTTCCAAGCTTTGAAATCAATTCGTTCATCATCTTCTGAGTTGACGTCCTCTGATGTATGTGGTTCTTCTTTGGTCAGATTTGGAAAATCATTCTCCAAATCATAGGCTAATTTATTTTCATGCAATCATCCTCAAACAAAAATTTAGTTTCATGAAACACCACATCCCTACTAATTGAAAAGCTTTTGTTAGTGGTATTATATAACCTATATCCTTTCTGTTTTTTATCATAGCCAATGAATATGCATCTTTCACCTTTTGGATCAAGCTTTTCTCTAATCTATGAGGGTATGTGTGCATAAGCAATGCACCCAGAAATCTTAAAATGATCTGAAGAAGGTCTTCTGCGATTCCCTGCCTCATAAGGCGTCATCCCATCCAAAGGTTTGGGTGGAAGCCTATTGATAAGGTAAGTGGTTCTAGTGATTCCACTTATGTACTTTTACAAGGAGTAAAAATCAATCTCTTACAAGAGATCATTCATGTGCTAATACATGAACTTTAGGCTAAATAGCAAAGCATTTAGGCTTGGAGTAATTGCACCAACATGTGTGTGTGTGTGTGTGTGTATATATATATATATATATATATATATATATATATATATATATATATATATATATATATATATATATATATATATATATATATATATATATATATATATGTGTGTGTGTGTGTGTGTGTGTGTGTGTATGTGTGTGTATATGTGTGTATGTGTGTGTGTCTATGTGTGTGTGTGTATGTATGTGTGTACTTGTGTATATGGCAGCATGAATGTTTGTGCACTATGCATGTCTATGTGTGTGTCTAAGCATGTGTGTGAATGTTGTGTGCTAGACCATGGGAATCGACATTTTCCGTCTATGTGCATTTTTTATGGTATGCATATGTATGTATGTCTGTGTATGTGTGAGCGTGTATGTGTGTATGTGCGTATGTACATATTCGTGTATGTACATGTCTATATGCATGTGTGTGCAAGTACATGTGTGAGCATGCATGTATGTGCATTGTGCATGTGTATATGTGTGCATGAGCAAGTGTGTGATTTTTGTGTGCAAGACTATTGGATGTGATCAATGGTATATGTATGCATGTGTGTATGTGTGTGCATATGTATGTGTGAGTGTATATGTGTGTATGTGTTTATGTATGAGCATATATGTGTGTGCCTATGCATGTGTGGCTATTGTATTCAAGGCTATTGAAATGTGTGTACACTATATGTGTGCACATGTATCCATGCACATATATGCATACATATATGTCTATACACGTGTGTTTGCATGCGTATGTGTGTGCATCTGTATGTGTGAGTATGCATGTATGTTAATAGTGCATGTTTATGTGGTCATGTGTGTTAGAGGAAGCATTTTTTGGAGAGAAATTATTTGTAATTTGTCAAAATTGGTAGATATATTTATGCAAATGATGTAAAAATTGGGAAGATTCTTCCTCATGTAAAGTAGGATCATATGTATTTTTCTCAGAATTTTTGGAGGCTCTTTGATAGCATATTTTTAGATTAGAATCAAAAAGGATCAAATTTCAAGTGTGAAAAGGGACACTTGAAAAAGTATAAAAGATAATTTCTTCTATTTTGAAGAGGTTTGTTGTATTATGTACATGCTATCCAAGTAATGTGAAGAGCTTTCCTGTAGAAAATCCTGTTTCTCCTTCCATGATCAATTTCTTGAATTGTTGAGTCTTCTCATTGTATGATCCATGGAATTTGTGAGCTTTCCTTGAGTATTTTTGAGTGAGATGAATGAAGGTAGGTGAATCTTATTGTATTGAGCAAGAAAAGGCAGAAGAACAAAGCTGGAATTAGAAATTCTCAGTTTTTCTAGAATCACGATTGTCTCGTCTGTGTGATACAGGTACAATTTTGGAAATTTGACTTCATTGTACTTTATGGTGAAAGTGGGACACTTTAGGCACAAAAATCATTGAAAATGCTGTTATAGAACTCAAGATAATAAAAAACCTAGTTGTTTCCTTTCTTCTTCATAAATCTCTCAAAAAACAATCATTTCAACTCTTATTCTTGGATTCCATTAACTAGAAGGGGTTGTGGTCTTTGCATACTTCCCGGATTGACAATTTAAAGATGTGTAGTTGATCTTTCGTGCTATAATGATTGGAGAGGACAACTCTGAAGGTTAACAACAAACATTTTTTGGTGCCATTGCCGGGAACAAAGCAAAAGCTTCATTGAAGTCTTGGACCTTGTTGGATCTTCCATTGTTGATGGTATTTGAACACATTGGAAAGGTACTACTCTATAATCAAGTAAGAAAATTGGAAAGGTAGGTTGTTTTGGCTTGTCTTTTAGGAAAAGAAAGCATGAACTAACCTTTTTGAGATAAAGAAGTTTGTGAATTTATGCAAATTGGTAATTGCTCATACTTTTTAAGAGTAAAGTGCAGGTGTGTGAAAAAAAATGAATTAATTTGTTGAAGAAAAAGTAAAATGTGATTATCTTTGCATAAGTAGATTGCTTTTCGACAAAGTACCAAGCAAAATTTGTCAAATCATGGAAAAGATGACTTAGTTGCAATGAGGAAAGTCAAATAAAGTAGCTATGTGCAAATTGATTGTTCCATTTGCTTATCCGAGGTGAAGTAATAGTCTTGAGGAAAGATTGATTAATCACTTGAAAAAAAAGGTGTTGAGTTTATCTTGGAATTATACTTCTTAACACATATTTAGTTTAAAAGCTCTACTTCCAAACTATGAGATTGCAAGCATAAAGATTATAGCCAATCATGAGATAAAAGATCAACGGATCTTGAAACAAGAAAACCCTAAGTGAAGTGTTTTCCTTGATTTAGGGATTAAACTACTAAAAAATTCATAAAATCTATTAAAAATCAAAACCAATTTCCTTTTACTAAGGAAGTTTTGTAGGAGGTTTGGTGTTGAATGATGGAAGAGGAAACGTGAAAGAAAAATTCAGAAATTGAAAGAAAAACAAAAAATATATAGAGTAAAGTTGCTCTCTATTTTTTTCAAATTATAATCTCTTTGAATGCATTGGGTGGTGTATAATTGCAGGTGACAATTGATTTGGAGTTGCTGGGGAACATTGGAGAAGGCTAGGTGGAGAGTACAGTAAAAAACTGAAAAAAATAGGAAAGTTTAGAAAAAACACGATTCTCATCAGAGAATCGCGATTTTCAGTAAGATAATAAAAATAATTCAAGGGTATTGAGGTAAGACATTTTAAGGTTTCAATAGTTTCACAATAAGAGGTAAGCAGAATTTCAGTAAGAATTGAGCATCAAGTAATTATGATTGGTAATTGGACACAAAATCGTGATTTTCACTAGTAATTGAGAAGCATGAAAATTTTGTATGAGGGAATCAGATTTTATGAATAGAACAATTAGCTTGCACAAGAACAATACTCATGAAAATGAGAATTCAAAATTGTTAAAAATCACTCACAATCACGATTGTCTGAAGTCTATAAAAGCATAAATTCACAAAAATTCAGGCATTTGAGTGAGAAAGAGTGAGTGAAGAGAGCTAGCAAAATCACGATTTTCTGTATCCACAAAGCTTTTGGGAACTTTATGAATCAGCCAACAAGGTAATCTTCTTCACATCAAGTTTTTACATAATTTCAAGTTGAAAATTCTGGGAAAAGCTCAAAAACACAGAAAATTGTTGAAAACACAGAATTGCGATTTTAGTTTTTTTGAATTTTTTGTAGGAAAAATTACCATTTTGTTGAAAGTTCTTTATTGCATGTTAAGATTTTGATAAGACGTTTCTAATAGTGTGATAAGAACTCAAAAAATAAAAAACAAAAAAAAATTACAAGAATCTGCATAGAATCGTGATTATGTGACCAAACTCAAAAATCACGATCCCCATAATACGATTTTCATCAGAAAATCGTGTTTCTAACGATTTTGAGCAATCACGATTGTCTGGGATCAAAGAATCGTGAAAAACCACGATTCTTACCACAGAATCGTGAAAAACAGGATTCTTACCACAAAATCGTGATAAACACGATTCTCACCAAAGAATCATGAAAAACACAATTCTTACCACAGAATCGTGAAAAACACGATTCTTACCACAGAATCATGGAAAAACACGATTCTCACCAGAAAATCGTGAAAAACAGGATTCTCACCATAGAATCGTGAAAAACACAATTCTTACCACAGAATCGTGAAAAACATGATTCTCACCAAAGAATCGTGAAAAACATGATTCTCACCAAAGAATCGTGAAAAACACAATTCTTACCACAGAATCGTGAAAAACACGATTCTCACCAAAAAATCCTGAAACACACGATTTTTACCACACAATCGTGGACAAACACGATTCTCATCAAAAAATCGTGAAAAACACGATTCTCATCATAGAATCGTGAAAAACACGATTCTTACCACAGAATCATGAAAAACACGATTCTTACCACAAAACCGTGATAAACAGGATTCTCACCAAAGAATCGTGAAAAACATGATTCTCACCAAAGAATCGTGAAAAACATGATTCTTACCACAGAATCATGATAAACACCATTCTCACCAGAAAATCATGAAAAACACGATTCTTACCACAGAATCGTGAAAAACACGATTCTCACCAGAAAATCATGAAAAATATGATTCTCACCACAGAATCGTGAAAAACACGATTCTCACCAAAAAATTGTGAAACACATGATTCTCACAAAGTTTAGTTCATAAAAATAAAATCTTTTCAGTTGGCCCAATGAATTAAAAGTTAAATCTTGAAAGAAATTTAATACAAGTGAATGAATGATTCTGAGATCTGGTAATAAACTGTCTATACCTGATAAACAAGAGGTAAGAAGGAAAGAGACAGTGTTAAGTGAACTACAAGTAACGGATTTAGGATATACAAATAACATGGAAAATTTAAACGAGACAAATGAAGCACCTGAAACTAGTGACTTTAGAAATATCCTCAAGTACATGTATACAAATAGGTTTGGAGCCTATGTGTATCAAGATGGTATGCATAAGTTTCTCATTAGGATGAGCGACTTAGAAATTCCATTAAATATAATGCCAGTGGCACAATTTAGGGATGGTAAATATGAGGATAGACAGGGATGTGTGTACATTTTTTCATAAGATCCTAAAAATTCTAATGATTTAGGGCACTGTGTAGACAAGAGACCTTGGGAACAAAACCTAGGGCAAACAGACTTGCCAAGACAAAATGAAAATCAGACTTCTACTAAACAACAACAAGGGAGGAGATTACACACTTCTCCAAATCCTTTTGAAAGAGAAGCAGAAGCAATACCTGATTTTCCCATTAGAAGGAGACAGCAGTGGCAAAACCAGGGAAGAATGCTTAGGCCCTATCAAGTAGCTAAATGCATGAAGAATCAATATGAAGGGTATTCTGATCCTCATGCTCATGTTGTAGAATTCTCCCTCTTTTTTGAGAATCTCCTACCCTTTTTTTCATGGTGTGATACTGCAAGATTCATGTGAAGCTCTTGCAAAAATCATGGGACTAGCACGAGTTGGGATTTGTACTATCATTGAGGTCTAGACCAAGCAAAAAGTATGGCTAACTATTGTAAGTACAATTTCTATTCTTTGTATATCATTTGAATTGTTTTATTTTCATTAGATAGCATACTCACACTTATTGATATGCACTTATACACTTATACATGATGAAGATGCACTTTCACACATATACATATATACACATGCAAATACACACACATATATACACATAGATACATGTGCACATACACTTAGACATACACACATATACACATCCATATGCACAAACATTTCTACAACCACATAAAAAGACTTACATGCATGCGTTATTGCATATATATATATATATATATATATATATATATATATATATATATATATATATATATATATATATATATATATATATATATATATATATATATATATATTTATATATATATATATATATATATATATATATATATATATATATATATATATATATACACATACACACATTAACATATATGCATATATGCATATACATGTATATGCACATCCACATGCATGCACATTCACATGCATGCACATGCATGCACATGCACGCACATGCATGCACATGCATGCGCATGGATGCAAATGGAAATGCATCCACATACACATGCATGTTTCATACATATACACATGCATATACATACATTATACACATATATACACATATATACACATATATACACATATATACACATATATACACATATATACACATATATACACATATATACACATAGATACACATATATATGCACATACGTACACACACATATACACATGCACACACACATGCACATACCTACATATACACATATACATGCACATACACACATATACACATAGAGTTGCACATATACATGCACATACATATACACACACATATACATGCACATGCACATACTCATACACACATATACACTTACACATGCACATGCACATACATACATATACACATACATACACATGCACATACATACATATACACACACATACATATACACTTAGGTACACACATATGAATTAATTACATAATTAAAGTATTAAAACACATATACACATGCACATACCTACATATACACATATACATGCACATACACACATATACGCATAGAGTTACACATATACATGCACATACATATACACACACATACACATGCACATGCACATACTCATACACACATATACACTTACACATGCACATGCACATACATACATATACACACACATACAGATGCACATACATACATATACACACACATACAAATACACTTAGTTACACACATATGAATGAATTATATAATTAAAGTATTAAAACACATGCTTAATATAAACAATAATAACAATCAATAGAACAAAACTCTTCATTACTTAATACCATACACACAATTCAAAACATAACTGAAATGAAAAATATATAGATAATATATATATATATATATATATATATATATATATATATATATATATATATATATATATATATATATATATATATATATATATATATATATATATATATATATATATATATATATATATCAATGTAAATACATATAATCCAATGTCATAATCAACTAAAATCATAATCATCATCATTATGATCATCATCATCATCATCAGCAGTATCATGATCATCCTGATCATCCTCATCCTCATCGTCATGATCACCCTGTGATGATCGAGATCGTCCCTCCTGTGTCTGTCTCTCCACCTCATCCATATCTGTCTCTCCATAATACTCCTGTATTACATATAACAAACATAAATAAATAAAACAATTAAACCATTCATAAAAATAAAATAATTATATAAAATTTAATAATACTCACAAGGCATCAAGATGATCTCGCATATACTCGTTCAAACGTCGATATCCAAAATGTCCGGATCACGTGCAAATGAGTACTACTACTTTGGTAATAGAGACGAAGGATGAAGAACTTGAACCCTAAAGATTGAGCAATTTATTTGAAGAAGTTGACTTGCCAAGGAAGAGATATACAGAGACTCCTCTATGTTATACGGTAGTATGTAGCAAGACCCTTTGGAGTGAGAGAAAGAATTCCAATAGTACTAGGAAAGAAGTGTCCCGGAGAGACTTTTGAAGAAGAGGATGGAATCCAATGCAAATTAGCACAAGGTCACTACAACTCAAGGAGTGGTGATGATACAACTACTGATGGAAGAGAATCCTCTTGTAAACGAGAATCCTCCTAGCCTATTGCATAGCCTAGACTAGAAGAATAAAAGAAAGCAAGGTGGAGGAAAGTTTAGATAGCTAACCAAAGGAAGAGTGGCCAAGATCAGATAGTTAACCAAAGATCAGGAAGTTGTGCATAGTCAGAGCTCATAGTTGGAGCTACTTCATCATGAGAAAGATGATGAGGGATGTGCTAAGCAAGTTTGAACCATGAGTTGGTTGCAAAGAAAACCTTTCAACCTATATAAATTTACTATTGTATTCAAAAATTGTAATGGCCTACTTGGATGGAGATATGAGAAGCTAATTTTGTCAAGTTAAGGAAGAGCCAGCATAGCTATGCTAAATAATGAGCCTTTACCCTTATTGAATGTATTTAGGCTCAAATTCTATCACACTTAGAGAGTGGCATTTTCTTGTACATAACTAGTTTTCATTTGCTTTCAAGTTTTGTAATGCCAATGTTAGATGCAAAATAAACTCCTCGTTGATCTCCTTTCTTTGGATTTTCGGGTGTAGTTAGGAATCTACTTCACCTTTCTTTTTTGATTCCTTGAAATTTATCTTGGCCACTCTAGGATGGAGTGCACCTTGGTGGTGGGTGCTATAAAACTCGTGATGTGTCCTAAAACTACAATCCAGTCCTGGTGTTCTTCAATTTGGTGTTTAGGGATTTCGGTTCTTCTTAGCCAACTTGGTGGCAGTCAAAATTCTCATGACCCTTATCGGCTTCTAAGTCAACTTGGTGGCAGTCGAGTCTCTCATGAACCTTATCGGCTTTGGTGACTCTACATTTCGGTTCTTGGGTTCGGCAACAAGCATCCATCCAATCTTTCCCCAAGTGTTTGTTCCATGTTTAAGAGTGGTTCTAAAATCCCAATTCACTCTAGTTGTGCCTAGCATTGTCTATCACATTTATTGCACCCATCCTTTAAGCAATTAAGTATCTTTGTCTACCTATCAAACCTTTCATAAGGGTCCACCAGATATTCCCACATCTTCTCCATTGCGAAAAGGAGATTCCCTAAGCAACAAATTGTCACAATCATGGTATAGTGTCAAGGCATGGGGAAGAAGGATCTTGAAGTGGATTGGGGGGCAAGAAAGGTCCACACAGTCTCGTAGTTTCTTCTCTCTTGCTGATCTTCTATGTGCTTGTTTGGAGCATTCTCCAACCTCTTGCATCTTTGTTTTGCCTCTTGACTTCCATAGCTTGTAATCATTTTCCCTTTCATCTTGGTCATCGTCTGTATCACTTCTTGGATCCTAGACCTGTGTATCATGCTTGCTTCCTTAGAGATTCAAAATCAAGATCATATCGTAGTGTTACCTTTTGTTTGTCTTCATCATACCAAGATGTGTGTTCTTCAAACACAACATCTCTACTTGTAGTGAATTGCTTGGTTGAAGGATTGAAGAACCTCTAACCCATCTGAGTTGAATCATATCCAATAAACACTACCTTTGTTTCCCTTTCATCTAGCTTACGTCTTATTTGTGATGGTACATGAACATAAGCTAAACAACCAAAAACCTTGCAATGTCCAAGACTAGGTTTTCTTCCATGCCATGCTTCATAAGGAGTCATGACTTGAAGTGATTTGGATGGTAGTCTATTGACAAGGTACACAATAGTTGAAATAGCTTCTGCCCATAGATAATGTGGCAACTTCTTCTCTCAAGCATTGTTCGGGCTGATCCAACCAATGTCCTGTTTCTCCTCTCTGCAATTCCATTTAGTTGAGGAGAGTACCTAGTAGTCACTTCTCTTTTGATACCTTTGTCCTGCAAGAACTCATCAAACTCTTTGGAGAAGTATTCTCCCCCTCCATCAGATCTGAGCTTCTTTAGTGATCTACTAACTTTTGGCAATGTATGGATGTTTCAAATTTGATGAGTACAATGCGATTGGAATTAGATTATATTCACAAGAGTTATATTTGGGAGTTATGCGAATTGCCAAAAGGTAACAATGCCATTGATACTAAGTGGTTTTACAAGATTAAAAGAAATTTGTTTGATAGCATTGATCAATACAAAGCTAAATAAATTGCAAAAGATTATGCACCAAAATGTGGCATTAATAATGAGGATCATCACAATGTGGCTTATCTTTTTGAATGGCATTGAAATGCTCCTCTATACCTTTTGTGGAGACCTATATAAAAACACAAACTGAGCATGAGTTCATTGTATGCATGTTTCACAAATGGATAGTCTAAATATACTTTGTGGCTGACTAGGCACTATACCTTTTACTATAACAAACATATACAAGAGCATCCAATGGACATCTAGCTTTCCACATAGACACTAATATGAGCAATACATAACAATCTCCCACTAAAGGTTGATATGGTTGATATGACCTAGGGAGAGAAATAAAGAATAAAAAAGAATATTTTACTATGAGTATATGGCCTATTCCTCCTACGTGATGGGCATGTTACACAATGTAAAAGGGATTGTGTAAAACAAGGTAATGCGACCCCCATCAAGTGAGCACGATGTCTAAGTCTATCATGTGATAGATCTTTTGTCAAAGCATCTATTGCATTTTTTTAGTATGAACCTTCTCAAGTAGAATGTGCTTAGCGGCTAAGCAATCAAAATAAAATGATACCTCACCTCAGTTTTCTGGATCTTTGCATGATAGATCAAATTCTTAGCATTCAAATATCCATCCATTTAGGAATGCATTTTTAACATCCATTTGGTAAATCTTCCAATTCTTGGAAGATGCCATGCTCATAAGCACAATGATAGTTTCCATCTTTGCCAATGGTGAAAAGTCTCTTCATAGTCAATCCCTTGTGTTTGTGCATACCCTTTGGCCACACATCTTGCATTGTACATGTTAATAGTTCCATCCAATTTTTTCTTTACCTTGTAAATCCACGTTGATCATATGATCTTCATAGATGAAGTCTTGGGTACCAACTCCCAATTATTTACTATAGGGCATCAATCTCTTCCTCCATGGCATTGAGCCACTATGGTTTCTTCTTTGCTTCCTCATAAGCTGAGGGCTTCTCAAAGTTTTAATCCTTTGATAAATAATAGAGTGTTTGGTGACCAATGATGTATCATAACCATACCTTTCTAGTTTCTTATTTCCTCTAGTTGGCCTTCTAATTGTTTGTTGAGGGGATTCTACTACATCCCTCAACTCGTGCACTTTAGCTTTACCTTTGGAGTTCCAAGATTTAACTTCTCTCCTTGGAGACTTCTGATCATGTTAGTTGGAAAGTCCTCCTGTAGGTCATAAGGTAGCTTGATTTTCCAACAATCATCTTCAAACCATGATTTTTTTTCCATTAAATACAACATCTCTACTCAAAATGAATCCTTTATTTCATGGATTGTACAATCTATAACTTTTCTAATTAACAGCATAAGCAATGAATACACAATTCTCTCCCTTAGGGTCCAATTAACATCTAATCTGTGAAGGTATGTGTGAATATGCAATGCACCCAAAGATCCTACAACAATCCAAGCTAGTTCTTCTTTCATTCCATGCCTCATATGGCTTCATGCCATCCTGATCCTTTGATGGAAGTATATTTTAAAATAGGTGGTAGTAGTTACTCCTTCTACCCACAAGTAGTTAGGAAGTTTCTTCTAATTGAGCACAGACTTTGTAGCCTCCACAATTGTTCTATTCCTTCTCTCTACCACTCCATTCTTTGCTCAAGTGTGTATCTAGTGGTGATTTCCTTTTTTATTCCTCTCTCTTAAGTAAGAATCAAAGTCATCAAGAAAGTACTCTCCCCCTCTTGTTTGATACTCCACAAGAGCTAAGTAATTTTTAAATCATGAAAATACTTCGTCCTTATGTTTCATGAAATACAAAATAGTTCATCTTCTAAAATCATCTACGAATGATACATAGTACCTTGATCCAAGAATTGAAGGTTCCTTACTTGATCCTCAAACATCTGTGTGGAAAAGCTCCAAGTTTTCCATGTATGTGGCCCTTTCTTGGTAAATGTTGCCTTTGTAAATTATCAAAGTGACAAGCAATAGATTTGTATATCATGTGTTGTTTTGATATGTTGGGTAGTCCAACTACACTATGATCTCTATTGATTTTTTGAGGAGTCTTTCTCCGATTTGAGATAGCCTCTTATGCCAAACCTTCAACTCTAATAGGGTTTAAGTACCATAGTCAAATAAGGCAATGTTCTTAGTGTCTTGAAGTTCAAAAATGAAAAACCTACCTATCTTCTATCCCTTTGATATCTTCTTAAATCCCTAATATGGTTCTTCAATAGATGCTCCATGCTTGGAAAATCTCACCTATAAGCCTTTCTAAACAATTTGACCTACATTGGTAAGGTTATTTGTGATGGTAGGCACATAAAATACTCTGCTTAGTAAGTTCATGTTACCATTTGAAGTCTTCACATTACCTATCTTCTCAACTAGATGTCTTGTGTCAAATCATGTTTGGACTTCATAGTTATTCTTTGGATCTTTCAAGTGTGAGAGTAGAACCACATTTCCTGCCACTTGATTTGAGCACCATGAGTCTATGTAAAACACATGCTCATCAGACTTACCATCCTCCATTGTCATGTTCGTGAGTAGAAGTGAATTCTCTTGAGTTTGATCATCTGTGTACATGTGGTAGTCTCCCCTTCCTTTGTATCCACCATGATGATTGTTTTCATATGAGTTGTTCTAATATCCATAAGAGTTTTTAAATCTACCTCTTGAATTTCCATAGCCTCCTTTGTTGTGTCCTCTACCTCTTTTATTCCATGGATTTCTAAAACAATTCTCTATAATGTGATTCATCATAACACATATAGGACAAGATGATGCGCTTTGAGATCTCCCCCTGCCTTTCATCCTTTGCCTCTTCCCCTTGAGCCTCTACCTCTACCTCCAAAATTGGCTTGAGAGGTAGTTCATCATCAGATTTCTTAACCTAAATGTGTGAAATGTTTGCCCATGAGTCCATGTCCAGTTCCATATTTCTGGTGAAGGATTCCAATTATCATCATCTTTGATCCCATTGATGAATTGCCTTACAATTTTCTCTTCATTGATGACCTCTCCAAGGCTTTTTAAGTTGTTCTACAATATCCTTCCTCTTAGTGACAAAATAATTCACATTTTGATTGGGCATCTTCTTAAGTGTTGTAAACTCTATGCATAGTTGATTCTTTTTGCCTTTGGTACTTGAGGAAAAGAATGATTTCAAAGCATTCCATGTCTCTATAGATGTCTTACAATTCTTAATGTGAGGGAGAAAAATCAAAGATACAATTGCAAATGTATGACCTTGCCAAAACATCCTTTGAACACTATGTATTCAACCTTTCTTGCTCCTCTTGTGTTGGTTGGCCCTTGCTTCAGAGTATTGGCATCATCTCATCTTGAGAAATGTATCCACATAAGTTCCTTCCTTGTAGATAATCCTCTACTATGAGAGACCAAGCTGAGTAATTACCTCGACCCATTTTTTCAATGGATGAGGGGAATCCATCGCCCATATGCCTAGTGTTGATCTTTGCTCCGATACCACTATGAAGAGGTTATGAGAGACTTGTAGAGATGAGAGTGTGTTGTAAAAAGGGCTCAACACCAGCCAAAGTAGCTTTAGGGATACTTAGTATGCTCTCTAAGCTTCCCAAATATGCATTGAGAACATCTAAGTTCTTTGGAACATCATTCACAAATCTTTGTGACAAAAACAAATGAGTTGGAATATCACAAATCTTGAGAAATGTTCTATTTTTGGATGAGAAGCTCTCACAGATTTGTTTATAGCTCAGACCTTGGTACAAATTAATAAAAGATTTTTTTCTATTTTCAATTAAAGTGTTAAGCTAATAAAAACAGTTATTTCTTGAATTTAGAGTCACTATGCATTGACGTATAAGCTTAAGAAGTTTAAGGGTCACCCTGACTTTTCAAGAAGATGATGTTATGGAATCATAGTCACAGATAAAATCTCATATCTCAATATCTACACATCCAATGTTGATGGAAATTTGTATTTCAGCTCCTAGTAGTTCAAGCTAAGTGATCCAAGTTTTAGAATAGACATTGAGTACCTACACTCTGTGAAATGACTCAAAGAACATGGCTGAGAAGCTTAAAGTACTCTAATAGTAAACAAAAAATGATCATTCAATGGAAATGAATCATAATGCACATTGATATTGCACATATGATACAAAGGAGTTGCGGAGGACTTCTCTCATTTTGATAAAGTAAAACATATGCTCAAGATGTCAGCTAGTATCACTCTATAAGGCTCTACTACCCCACCACTAGAGATGTAGTGTTTTTATACATATTTTGATCTTGAATGTGGTTGGATATTCCACCTAAAAGATATTCCTAATTCTTACGATCAATATGAATTTGAATGCAAAATATATTCGTAAATTTTGGCTCCCTTCAATCATGTTATTCCTTCAAACTTTTGAATTTACATTTTGACTAAAGTAATTTGAAGGGTTAACCTTTGAAACCTTTAAACATAAGCTTCAGGAGATTTTCATTTATGCCTTATGAATTTGAGAGAAATCCAAAGAGCATAGGACAAGACCTTAGGCTTGCACCTTTCACCAACAAGGTATGCCAATGTCACATGAGAATTTAGAAAGTCACAATGCTTCCTTACATGCCTCACAAGTTGTAGCATACTTTTCTTCTATATTGGAAACAACTATACATTGTTGAAGGTGACATCTCCAAGAAATAGGATGATGAGTGAAGTGAAAAATGTACTCTAAAGTACACTCCTAATTTTCCACACAAGGATCATAGTCTTAGTAAATGTATTTACTAATGGATGCATCACCTCTATCCAAGCACGGACAAATATTCCTAGTACCACTTAGATATCTCCATATCATTTTGACCACTTCCTAAGGATTCGTTCCAAGATTCGACATATTTTTTCTCACCACTCCCACTCTAAATGCAATGTCTTGTCTCATAGCTAGTATAGCATACATCAGACTCTCAATACTAGATTGATAAGAAATTATTGTTAGGATTTATTCTTCTCATCAGATTTGGGACAATCATCCTTCCTCAACTTCACATATCTAAGTAGCAGTGTACTCAAAGCCTTCATCTAGAGAGTACACATGTGGAAGCAAAATCAAAGAAAGAGTGTACTCACATAATGAAAGAGTGTGAAAGACTCAACGTGAGTTGAACAAGAAATGGGTAAACTCATATGGATTATAAATGAGTTCTCCAAAAGCATGAAGTAGGCTCTCCAAGCCTCTAACCAAGTAAAACGTGGGGGAGATATGCTCTTTATATAGAATTAGAGGAGGATTTCCAAAGTACACCACATGTGGGATAATTCTCCTCAAAGGATAATGAATACGAGGTAGAAGGAAATGAAAATATACTCATTACAATGAGATACAACTAAATAATGTGAAATGGAATGTGTGATTGATACAAATTGGAGATGCACTCATAGGAATACAAATGGAAATGAAGGAGATAAACTCATGTCATCAACATCCCCTATGATGATTCATTTTGAAGTGGTTGAATTTTGTAGATGGCCACCAAGTGTTGGAGTAGAACTAGAGGTAGAGCATTCATGAACATGTCTACTAGGTTCTCCTGAGAGTTACAATACTCTTGATTAATCTCTTGTGATGAAAGGCTCTTGTAGATGAAGGGGTACTTGATCTTGATGTGCTTGGTCTCAGCATGGAGCATTAACTTTTTGGGGATGTCCAAGGCTGATTGGCTACCAATGTCAATGTATGTAGGTGTATCCTACAAAGTATCAATATCGGATACTAAATATAGAAGCCATATGGGCTCATATGCTACAAAACTAGATGCTTGGTACTTGGCCCTTCTCGATGATAGAGCAACTCTAAGATGTTTCTTACTTGCCCAAGAGATAGGTTGTGAGCCAAGAAAGATTATGTATCAAGAAGTAGACCATCAAGCATTAGGATCACTAGCTAATCTAGATTGCACTATCCTCCGAGATCAATGTCCTCTCTATACCAAAGGCCATGTTGTTAGGTAAGCAAAAAGTATTGAAGTAAACTCTAAATAGCTTTCCAATGTGTATAAGGATGATAATGTGAAAACTAACTTAGTATGCCAATTGCATAGGGAATATCTAGTTTTTTGTTTGCTAGGTGAAGAATACATCCAACTAGTTGCAAATAATAATGCACATTTGTGAGTGATGATGATTCATCTAGTGTTAGCTTGATGTTGGGATCAAATGTGTGGATATAGGCTGACATAGGTCCATGTCATATCTGGAAAGGAGATTAGAGTTGGTACTTCTTTTGAGAGAGGAATATACCTTCTTTCATCTGCCTAACTTCCATGCCTAAGAAGTAGTGAAATAGGCCAATATGAATCATCATGTACTATAGGTGAAGCTCCATGATGATAAATTGGATGTGGCCATGATATGAGCCTATCAAAATCAAGTCATACACATAAAGAATAATGATTGCAACTAGGGAGTCTTTCTAGTAGATGTAGAGGTCAACATGGACACTACTTCTTTGAAATCATTTGTCTTGGAAGAACTTGTGTATCTTCTCATAATAGGCCCGAGGAGCTTGCTTAAGTCCATAACATGCTTTGTGAAGTTTGTAGAAACAATCTTTCTTTCCTTTTATTTGTAAAACCTTCAGGCTATTCCATGTATAAGTCTTCTTAAAGATTGCCATTTAGGAAAGAAGGTTTTACATCTAGTTGGTAAATGGGCCATTTGAATGTGCACTTAAGGCAAGAATGTCTATAATAGTTTTGAACCTTGCAATACATGAAAATGTTTCTTCATTGTCAATGCCATGATTTTTTTTATATCCATTTGCTATAAGACTTTCTTTACTTGTTCAAAGTTGCACCTCATTTGTAATTGACTTTATATATTCCCTACTCCAATAACTTGATGATTATAAGGCCTTGGTACAAGTGTTCAAGTATTGCCCATTTGGATTGCATCTGTCTCTATATCCATAGATTCTTCCTAGTCTAATTGGCCTTGATCTCTTTAAAGTTTGAAGGCTATGAAATTTGTTAAATTGGATGCATAAGAGCATAATTTACATATTTATGTGTTCTCATTATTTCTTTTGTATGAGACTTTGAGATCTTTTAGCTTGTTGAGAAGTACTTTCATCTGAACAATGCATAGGAATGAGTGCGTCCCACTCTAAAATGTAGTTGGGTGGACTAGAAATTGAGCTTGTATCTTAAGTTTAGTAACTTGAATATTCATCAAAGATTACATCTTTTGAAATAGTGATGGAGTGGTTTTCGAGATCTTACATTCTATATTTCTTAGATTGTGCACTATATCCAAACATGTTTCTTAGACTTAGATGATAACATCTCCCCATCTTTTTGGGCACATGTATAAATGCTCTCTAAAGCAATGAACATTGGTCTTTCTTCCATACTAGTGCACTTTTGAAGCCTTTGTTGATGACGTATACACTAATGTGTACAACTTTGGCCCGAAATTTGAAAGGTAATTTTTTGTTGTGAAGCATGGTGCATGTCATCTCCATGACATTGAAGATCTTCCTATGATGACTCCATTTTGAGATGGAGTATGAGTTTTTTCTACTTTCCTTTTCATACCTTCATGCTTTAGGAAGTTAGAAAATTTTTTATTGATAAACCCACCACATCCAAAGGATCTAATAGTCTTTAGTGAAGTGCATGTTTCATTCTCAACTTGATAGACCCACCCTCTAAGTCTATAGAAAATATTTAGTGTACTCATCTAGTAAGAGAAAAAAGTAGAGTGACGCATTAGCGATTTGGTATTCATAATTCCATACATGTCCATGAGCATAAGGGCGAGAGGATCCCTTGCTCAAGTGGAAGCCTCATTCGGTACGGGGCATTGTGTTTCTTTCCTTGAGTCCAAGCTTGGAACACAACTTGTACTTGAGGAATCTATAGTAATCCCTTAACTACCTAACATGTTGAGATCTTTTTTAATTAGGATGTATGACCATATCTACGGTGCCAAAAGTTTGGATATTGATAACTTAGTGAGGAAGTATGGAAATTATATAAGCTTTTGTTCTCAATGCCTTGGGTTGTTATTTCCTAAGTGTTAGGATCAATCTCTTTCAGTGATGTGTTGTCAAAAATAACATTCTTGTAATGATTGGTAATAGCTTTGACTGAGAGGAGGTTCATGCAAAAAATTGGTATAAAGAGTACATTTGATAATTATTTGCATTCTCCTTTTTTATTTGGGGTAAATGACACGACATATTTTGAGTGATATGATCTCCTTTGAGAGGATATTTTCCTTCACTTAGAGGGATATCTCCATAAATATCCAATATGAGTGCACATGTGGAAGTGTTAGATATCATCGTACATTTAAGGCTAGTTCATAAATGAGATATAGATACCATGACTATATGAAAGAGATAGCAGAAGCCACCAAAACCTCTGAAATCACCTCCAAAAGAACCACAAACACCTCCACCTGGTGCTTTGATATAATGTAGAAATTACATCTATGGAAGCATTAAAAAAAGAGTTTACTAACAAAATGAAAGACTGTGAGAGGCTCGAAGTGAGTATACCAAGAAATAGTAAAATCACATGGATTAGAAAAGAGCTTTCTAAGACCATGAAGTAGGCTCTCCAAGCTTTTAAGCAAGTAGAAAGTGGGGGAGAGTTCCTCTTTATATAGGGTTGGAGGAGGACTCCAAAATTACACCACATGTGGGATAATTCCTCTTGAAAGAGAATGAATAAAAGATGGAAGGAAATGGCAAGGTACCCAAATATGATCAGATACAACTAAAATAATTGGAAATCTAGTGTCCCTTGGATATAAAATGGAGATTTAATCATGCAAATACAAAAGAAATAGAGGGAGATGAACTCATGTTGTCAACACTTTCCACCATGCAAATTGAATATATGAAGTACTTTCATTATGTACTCACTCTAAGACACTATATGCATCTCTTAATACTATGAAGAGTAATGCACATGCCAAAGTATGTTTAGGATCTCCAAAATCTTTAATGTCAAGATTTTTACTGAACTTAGCCTTCAAGAGAGATGAAACTTCCAACTAGAAATCAACATATCATCAACATAAATTATGAAGCATATCAAGCTACCATATGAACATCTCTATGTAGAGACACTAATCCTCATTGCTTCTAGAATAGCCTTGGGACTTCATGAATGCATCAAATTTTGATGCCACTACCTTGGTGACTGCTCAATTCCATACAAGCTCTTCTTGAGCTTACACACTAGACTGTCTTTGTCAAGAACTCTATAACCCTCTATTTGTTCCATATAGATCTCATATGTAAGATCTCCATGCTTGAAAGTAGTCTTTACATCCATTTGGACAAAGTCCTCTTTTTCAACTAATCCATTTGAACAAACTGTTAAAGACGTGTAGGCTACAAAAGTGATATTTGTTTTTGTTATTTATTAAATTAAAAGTGTAGATGTGCACTTTTTATATTCAAATAGTAATGAAAGAAAAGAGTTTGTTGTGCATATACTTTCGATTTAAATGCCAGTCGATCATAATAGAGTTGAAACTTCTTCCTTTCACAATTTCTATCTATGACTTCAAACCTTGATTCTTGCATACATATATTTGTAGATTACTTTATCTTGATGTTTAAAGTATTCAAGTAATTGTGAGATATTAAATTTGTTACAAAGATGGATGTGTGTATATATTC